>JAZHEH010001557.1:380000-652500 GCA_036589455.1 Ateles fusciceps | reverse complement strand
ATTTTCAATTATCTTCCCCAAGATCACCCATCCGAGATTTGAGTCGATTCTGCTCAATTCTAAAACAGAGTCCTGTTACCACCTCCTTCTCTTCTTCCTGGGAGCAAAGCATCTATTTCTGCAGCAGTTCCGAGACTTTCAATATTTACAAAACAAAAACAAAACACAGATTCACTTAAAACACAAGCGGGCCGTCGGCTACCTGGCCAGATTTATGGAACGTACTATGCGCTGCTAGTGCTCCGAGGCTTTCCATCCCTACCCTAGGCAATCCGAGAAGTTATTTTCAACTATGAGGGCAGAGAGGCTTTAATCCTTATCAGAGTTGCGCCAAGTTCACGCAGTGTGTAAATAGCTGTGCTGGGATTTGAACCCAGATCTCCTGGCTAGAGATCTTATGACTTCCTCTGTCCCCCTCCAAAGGTCCGTAGGGCCTGTGAGAGGGATGAGGTCTGCAGACGGAGAAGGGGGGAGCTGTGTGCTCCCAGGGCTCCTGGCCATCCTCGAGAGGAAGAGCATCCTCCTAGAGACGCCTACTCCTAACCCACCTCACCCCCAAGCAGGGCGCCGCAGTCCTGGGAACGCCGGCTCTGCCCGCCCACTGGGGCTAGAAGGGGTGGAGTGCTGGGGGGAGGATTGTGGAGCACCCAGTGCAAACCCCTGGGAGGCGCGGAAACCCGTCGCCTGCGGAGGCGTCGAGCCACTCTAGCTCCCCAGTCCCACAGCACCCTTGCCTCTGGAGAGAAGGGTCCAAAGGGTTCAAGGGGCCGCAGCCTCCAGGACCCCGGGCTAGAATCTACGCTGCTTTCGGCCCTGCTTTTGGCCCCTGGTTAGATGCCGCTGATGCCCGCCGGGCCCTCCGCTCGCTCTGGGGGCGCACAGGCGCTGTGTGCCTGGCCGGAGCGTTTTGAAATTTTCCGGGGCCGCTCGGCGGCGCTGCGATTGGCCGCGTTCGGGTAACCTCTATGCAAATGAGGCCGCGCCGCCTCCGCGCCGCCGGAGACCCGGCGAGCCGGCTGGCGACGAAGGGGCATTCGCACCCGGGCTGGGCGGGCGCACCCAGAGCCGGGCGGGCAGGAACCCCCGCGCGGCCGTCCGGTGCCCTCGTGTACCTCGCACGGAAGGGACGCCTCACCAGCCTCGCCGCCCCCTCCCCCCTAGGTTCCCTCCCCGCCCCTCCTCGCTGCCTGCCTGCAGCACCACCTTCCACCCATACCGTCTCTAAAGGGAGTTCTTGGTTTCCTCCGATTTCTTATGAACCCAGGATGGGCAGCAAAGAAGATGCGGGCAAGGGGTGCCCGGCGGCCAGTGGCGTCTCCAACTTCACCATCCAGTCCATTCTGGGCGGGGGGTCCCTCGGAGGCACCGCGGGGAGCCCGTCGGCTGGCCAGCCAGGAAGCGCAGCCTGTCCGTGTCCTCGGAGGAGGAGGAGCTGGACGACGGCTGGAAAGCACCCGCCTGCTTCTGCCCAGACCCGCACGGCCCTAAGGAGCAGGGCCCCAAGCACCATCCCCCGATCCCTTTTCCTTGCCTGGGTAAGGATCGCACGTCGCCAGTGTGTCAGCCAGCAAGCGCGAGGGGAGGGAGGCTGAGCGCCCAGCCAAGACTTCCGCGCCTGGCCCCCTTCGGCCAGAGCTGCGGCAGCCGGGGGTTCGGGACCGCGGGGGAGAGGGCGCGAGCACTGTGGTGCCTCCTCCACCCGGTGGGCCCTCGGGAGGAGGCGAACACAGACCCATGCGGGCTTGGCAGTCTTGGGGAAGGTTGAGTTGTTAAGAGAGTGGACCACAGCGAGAGGGGCACGCGACCGGCCGTCCACCCGGTTGTCCTCAATCACTTTGCACATCTGGTACTTTCTTTCCGGACACAAGGTGGAGGTCTGCAAGTCGGGTCTGCGCGATCTGTCTCTACCGTAACCTCCTTCTGCGTCTTGTTCCTCATTCGCTCCGTATCTCTGCCTTTCTCTCTCTCTCCTCCTTGGAATGATTAGCACTCCAAGATGATTGACAATGGTGCGTTTCAGGGACGGTTCCTCTTTACAACATTTGACGAAGGGGGAGCCCTGCGTTAGTCCTTAGCGTGATTTTCAAACAAACGGCCTGTGAAATGATGCCACCTTATAAAGCTCGAGGAACTCTTCCAGCTCAGTTACTACCAGGCAAATTCGCCTTTTAAAACCATGCTAACGCTTCCCCCTTCCAGTCCTCCTCCCCCTGTTGCCTCTGGCCCGTTCAGAAAGGTGGAAGCACAGAGAACCCATACTCCAAGTAGCTGGGTTCCCTCTCTTGTCACTTTTAAGGGCAGCGGTGCTGGGTTTGGGGGGGCCACTGAGAGGGATGAGGAGGGGATTGGTAAGGTGGGACCAAGGCTGCAGGCGCTTGCCAACCGCCTGGTCCCAGGGAGAGCTGGCGGTCTCCAAGGCTCTCCAACTCACTCCATTGGCCTTCCTCTCTGCTCTCGCTTCTCAGGTACCCCCAAGGGCAGCGGAGGTTCGGGCCCCGCCGGCTCGGAGCGCACGCCTTTCCTTTCTCCTTCGCACTCGGACTTTAAAGAAGAGAAAGAGAGGCTCCTGCCCGCGGGCTCGCCCTCGCCGGGGTCCGAGCGGCCGCGGGACGGCGGCGCCGAGCGGCAGGCGGGCGCGGCCAAGAAGAAGACGCGCACAGTCTTCTCGCGCAGCCAGGTGTACCAGCTGGAGTCCACCTTCGACATGAAGCGCTACCTGAGCAGCTCCGAACGCGCCTGCCTCGCCTCCAGCCTGCAGCTCACCGAGACTCAGGTCAAGACTTGGTTCCAGAACCGCCGCAACAAGTGGAAGCGGCAGCTCTCGGCCGAGCTGGAGGCGGCCAACATGGCGCACGCGTCGGCTCAGACTCTGGTGGGCATGCCGCTGGTGTTCCGGGACAGCTCGCTGCTGCGCGTGCCAGTGCCGCGCTCGCTCGCTTTCCCCGCGCCGCTCTACTACCCGGGCAGCAACCTCTCCGCCTTACCGCTCTACAACCTCTACAACAAGCTCGACTACTGACCTGCCTGCCGCTCCACTGCCCCCGCGTCGCCCGCCTGCGCCCGGGGCCGCCTGCAGCTGCCCGCAGAGCAGGGGCGCGGACTGCACTCAAAGCCGAGCTCCGGGCAAAGCGGCGTGTTTCCAGAAATATGAAGAAATACACCATGTGTATTCATTAGCTCTTATTTATGGCCTCTGCCCCTACTTTTTGTTTTGATTGTTTTGGGTATTTATCGGCATTCCCTGAGTCAGAGAGCCTGCTTTCTACCTAGACGGAACCCAGTACGCTTTGAAAAACATTCGGAGTGGGGATGTTCTCGGGTGGTGGTGAGAAGGGAGTTTTGCCCAGATAGGCTTTGGTTAATAGAAAAAAAAAAATCTGGAAACACCTACAAAGCCAGATACACTCCTCCCCCATATATACACCTGTATATATGTACATGCACACACGCTCGGCCAAGCAAGGCCCTCAGAGGCTTTGGACAATTACCTAATTGCCTCTTTTCGTTTCCCCTCACCCCAAGGATGGGTAGGAACGAAAGGGGAAAATTCAGATCTGTAAATATTTTTAAAGAGAAAAAAAAAAATTAAACATTTTAAACATCTTTGCTAACTTTGGTGGGATTGATTGCCCGGCATGATAACGCACGGAAGGTTTTCTGGTTTTCGGTGCAAAGACTTGCATGCGTCTGTCTACAGAGGTCTGGCTCGCGCCACGTGGAGGGTGGGACCGGGGTCAGGGGTTAAAGGTCGGGACTTTGGCGCCGCCCAGTCTGCACGTGGATGGAGCTGCCCGCCCACTCTCCCTCCTGCGCCTAGAATCGTCGCGCGAGCTGGGGCGCACTCTGGCTAGAATCCAGCTCCAGAGCCCGCACAGAGAAAAGACAAAGGCAGGGAGGCAGGCTTCGCCACTTAAGCCATTGCCTTCCGGGAGCGAGCGAGCCGGGTGCTCAGCGGCATACTCCCAGCACTGGGCTGGCCCTGAGCTTGGCCACCGCAGCTCAAGCTACGACCTGCCCTGTGCCGCGCACTTCCTCTCCAAAGGCATAACGCAGGCGACGGCGCTGCTTGTACCTGGTCAAGCCTCCACTTTGCTGGCCGCGAGCTTCGCGCGACTGGCTTGTGACTGTGCCCAGTTCCCCTGGCCGGTGGCACAGTTATGTGTCCCACGCGGAGAGGGAACTGTACGCGGTGAGGCAGCCCTTAGGCTCAGGAGAGACCCGAGGCTCGGGACCAGGCAAAGAAGGCGAGGGAGGGCAAAGGCGCTTCCCTATGATCTTTTGTTGTTAATAGTTTGCATTGGTCCAGCGTGGGGCTGGATCGCCGGCTAGCCCCGGGTCGCTTGCTCTGAAAGAAACCGTGACGCGCGGCGGGGGCGCCCACGGACTTCCTCGCCCTGACACCTGCGGCCGCGCAGAGGCTGGGAGGGCGCTAGACGGAGAGAATAGCCGCGCGAGTGTCATGCAGATCGCAGATTCTCGCTCCCCTTAGGTCGCAGCCACCTGTTCTTGGTAAAACGTTGGAAAAGGAAGCCTGAGCTCGGAGGAAGCTGGTAGTTCGGCACCACCTGGGGCGAGCTCTTCCATCTGCCAGCCTCTGGCCTCTGGTTCCGCAGAGCGGATGCAAAGGAGCCTGGAGTCCGCAGCGCTGAAGCCTTATCTCATCCCCTAGAAGGAAAACATTTGCGTGTCAGAGTTGACTCTGAGCTGCAAGGCATTGAAATTATCTACATTTTGTGAATACCTACAGGATATCTGTAAACGTCTATGTGACTTGCAGTATTTTGTGTAAATTGACCAAAAATATTCTATCTGATGTCCATTTTGAGATCGTGTTTTATCTTCTCACATTAGATTTCATAAAAATCACAATTCAAGGTGACGTCAGAAGGATGTTACCCAACAACACATCTGCCGACACTAGGTTAGTTCAATTGCATTTATTTCAGCTGAGTTTACATCAGTAAATATTTACTGGGCTGAGTACATGCTGAGAAACTATGTGCATGCTGAGAAACTATGCTTTTGGGTAGTCAGGTAAAAGAGACAGTGCATCCGTTTTCTTCTCATATATCGAATACATATACTTCATTTCAATGCAATTCTTTTGCTCCAGATTACCCTCTTTAAATTGTTTTCGAATGTTACTTGAATATTTCACGAGAAAACAACCAAACTGCTTCCAAAGAATTGCTTGTATAGGAATATTCCATCCATACATTTTTGTTTGCATTTCAATAGATTACAGTTTTTACAAGAGATAATGGTTTTAACAGTATTGGGTCACTGTATCTTCCCTAGGTTTCCCATATAAGAAGTGGTTTTTTATAGCCATTGTAGTCACTTAATGACAGTGATTTGTGCCCTTAAAATTTTAGGGAATGATCCTTTTCCAGTTTGTCACGATGTATATATTTCACTCTTTACTAATCCAGAAACTAGCTGTCAACTGTGATCCAACAGTATAATTAGTTCTTTGGAATTCCTCTCTTACAGGTAACTTAATTAAGTTTTACACACACACACACACACACACACACACCCCTTTGCATTTCAATTTAAATGTTGTTCAGGACTCCATTGTTGCCAGATTTCCTGTCTCAAGACTATCAATTCATTTGAATAATCAGCAAAATAATCAGCCTCCTTTCAGGCTCTAAACTGGATTTAAAAGATTGACGTTTCTTAAAACTCAAATTGAGTCGGGCTGCAACTGCATGCCCCAGAGGGACCTGAATCATACTCACTGGATAATGAAATACACTTAGATTTTATTAGTGAGTAGTTCATGCTCAGAATCTTGGAACAATAATAGAATTAAATAAACAACTGGGAGAAAGAACCAGATAAATCAGAAGGTAAAATTATTTAGCTAAAGTTAGAATGGAAGTAAGGACCTGCATTTTAAAATTTTGAATTCAGCCATTAACTTGTGGAATGAGAAGAGAGGAGAATCAAGCAACGGGACTGGCAAGAAAGGAGGGCAAGAATCTTTCAGCAGTAATATAATCAACGCAACAGGCAGAAATGTTGCTGTTGCACCTGTGTTTATTGTGTCAGGAATCATACAAAGAGGTGCATCCAATTCAGGGTGTGTGAATGCATAAAGATCATCAACACTTTCTCTTATTAATGTCCCTTAATAGTTAATCATTTTAACCCCAACAATTTCATTTCGTACAAAACCAAATAATAAAACAATATATTTTTTCTTTTACAAAAGGCAGTGAAAAAGTGATTAAAGCATGGATTAAATTGAAATTTTTTAGTGAGCCTTTAACATTTAATGATAACTCAATCACTTCATTTTACTAAGTATTGCTTTTCTTTCATGGAGATAAAATAATTTCTCATTACTCAAGCAACCTTCTTGATCCTCATTTCTGGAGGATGCTAGAAAACAGCAAATGGAGCAAACTGAGCCTGCAACTTTGGGGAGTGGCAGGACAGAGTGGAAGGGGGAGAGGCTTGTAGCTGTCATTTTAGGACCCTACAATAAACAGCTGTAAAAAAGTGGTGGGAGCTTTTAACACATTGCAAAGTACAGTCTCCTAGGCTGTTCACCCTTCTGAAGGGGGGTTCTTCCAGGGCAAAGGCTGGTCTGATTAAATGCATCTTTCTAGAGTCTCTCACCAGGCCTGGCACCAGCGGAGGCTCAATGAATGTTTGTGGAAAGATGGAGTGGAGAGATAAAGCATAATATAATATGAATTTCTTCAGCAAAACTTGAGACAATGGGAAATGGGAAACCCTGGTTTATAAGTGGAAACTCCGAGAAAATGAGAAAAAAATCAAGGCAAAATAATGCAGTTGATTAGAGCAAATATTTCCTTCTCTACATCACGTAGAGATGTGTGCACGTCCAGAGATGGGGGAGAAAACTTTAGCACTATGGAAGTAGTGACCAAAATGGAATTATTGTTTTTCAGAGACTAACTTCAAGGGCAGGGCGCCACAAATGGAGCAGGAAAGATCTTTCCCGCTTTCTATTCAGAGGGCGGGCAGAACGTCAGCCCCAGAAAAACCACATTTCCCAGAATGCCATACAAGGGTGGGAGAAGGCGTGAACGTGGCCTTGGCACGCGATGCTCCTTGGGAGTTGTAGTTTCCACTTGTCCAGCTAGAACGCCAGTGCCTCCGCGCAGTGGTAAAATGAGCCCACGTGATCGGAAAAGTGGCGGTTTGCCTTTGAGCCGGAACAGGATGACTGGGTTGACCGATGCTGGGCAGCTGAGCGGACCAATTGGCCGCCTAGACTGAGACGTTGGCGTTTGAAATTAGCCAATGGCAGGTCTACGCTGGAGCTTCCTCTCTGCCTCCTTCGACCAGGCTCCGAGTGCTCTGAGGGAAGCGAGGAGGCGGCGGCGACAGCGAGTGGCTAGCGGTGGAAACCTTGCTTATTAAGGGAGCCCAAGGTAGGGAGGCGAAGCGACGGCGCGCGGGAGCGGTCTCTCCAGGGACTTCCCGGGCCGGCAACTGGCAGTGCCGTTCCGTTCGCAGGGGGATCCGGTTTCATTTCTATTGTTCTCCCTTTATTTTAGGAGTGCCCGGGGCCACGGGACCCGGGAGAGGGGAATGGTCTGGGGTTCGGGCATCGCTGCGGACCGGGCTGGGGTTAGGGGAACGGCGGTGCGGGCTGGGCCGGTTTGGGCGCGGCGAGGGCCAAATTGCCCCGTGAGTCCCGACCTTGGCGGCCGCGTACTTGGCGCAGGCGCAGAGACTCCCTCCGCTGGCGTCTTCTCGGCCCCTCCCTCTGGGGTCTCCCACCGCCGGGCCATCAGCTTGCGCTGCCCCAGCCCGTGGGACCCCTGGGGACTCTGGGCGCCTGTTCTGCAGATGACCGGATCTAACGAGTTCAAGCTGAACCAGCCACCCGAGGATGGCATCTCCTCGGTGAAGTTCAGCCCCAACACCTCCCAGTTCCTGCTTGTCTCCTCCTGGGACACGTCCGTGCGCCTCTACGATGTGCCGGCCAACTCCATGCGGCTCAAGTACCAGCACACCGGCGCCGTCTTGGACTGCGCCTTCTACGTAGGTGCCCTCCCTCTCCACTCCTGCCCGTGTGTTACGATTCTCCATGCTAGGAGCGTTTCTTTTGCAGTGTTGGGTAGAGGCGTCTGTGGGTGGGATTATTTGGACAGTTCTACAGCTCTTCAGGAACACCTGCCTGCCTTGACCCGGTACCGTTTTGGGTTTGGGACGTGCAGACTTTGGAAACTACGTGTCCCCTTTCCATTACAGGCTTGTGGAGTAACTGTAAACTTTCTGAATATGCGATAATTATATGTGCAACAAGATTGTTTAGGGGAAATGTGTATTTGCCCTCAGCCAGCCTCTTGGCTAGGGTAAAAGCAGCCTTCTCTTAATTTCGTAGTTTAGTGACCACTTGCTTTTTTTATGCCGTTTTTTGGTGTGTTTACCATGAATAGTTGAGCCCAGTGCACATCCCGAGCATAAACTGAGCAGTTGCTTGTAGAAATAGGAATGCTGAAACACTTTCTAAAGTTCTAATTTTTAAATGGTTCAACACTGTTTTGTAGGATCCAACGCATGCCTGGAGTGGAGGACTAGATCATCAATTGAAAATGCATGATTTGAACACTGATCAAGGTAATGTGACCGTATCTTTACCAGTTTGTTTTCTTGGCTAGCGTTCTGAAGTATAAATGTTTATATAGGAAGAGTAGTGCCTGAATTGCTTACTTACCAAGTTGCTTAAGTACATGGCTTGAATTTAGGATGTTTTTGTTTAAATGATAACCGTTAAGTTACTGATTACAGAACATTATGCATGTATTTTTGCAGTAAAGCCAGTTATGGTCACCATTTTCAATGTTTACATAAATTGACACGTAAGTATTTGGCCTTTATCTTGTCCTTAGGAGTGGGCTGGATGCCAGACTGGTCAGCGTTTCATTAGGATTTTCCACTACAGTGCTGATATTTGACAGTTCTGTTTTCAGAAGCTTCTTTAGTTTTCAGAAGCTAAAGGCAGATTTAAAGATAGATTTTAAAACCTGACAAAAATTAGGCAATCATTGTGTTTGTATAGCATTTTTTGAATGAGTAATTAGATGATACATTTTCTTTCAGTTAAGTAATTTCTTAGAGGTCCAGATATGAAGTGACTTACTCAAATTTTTTTGGTGACATTGGGACGGAATAGAGATTGGAATGGAACCCAAATGCATAGAGCTCTCTAGCTGAGGATTTGTTTGCATGTGTATACATCAGACATAGCTATCCTAAGGACATAGGAGGGCACAGAGATATCACGAGATAGAAGATGAGTTGAGCAATAGGAGAATGGATGGAGGGTGGGCACATTTTGTCAAAAAACTAGGCACCGAATTAGAATAGGCTTTTGCATGAAAGCTATTTCCTTCTGTAACTTATACTGCAGGTATTTGGTTTTGTTTGCCAGTATCTTACCCTGTGTAATAAGTAAGATTGCAGGTCTAGGGTCCTATTTGTTCAGAAACTTGGGGGGTAGGAAGAAACACTGAAAAGCAAAATTAAAAGATTTTCAGTGTTACATAGAGAATTAGCTGTTTATTCTGTGAAAATCACTGCCAGACTTCATGCATGAAATCCTTTCTTGTTTAAATGATACTTTTTTTTTTGAAATAGAGTCTTGCTCTGTTACCCAGGCTGGAGTGTAGTGGTGTGATCTCAGCTCACCACAGCCTCCACCTCTTGGGTTCAAGCGATTCTCCTGCCTCAGCCTTTCAAGCAGCTGGGACTGTAGGTGTGTGCCACCATGCCCAGCTAATTTTTGTATTTTTTAGTAGAGATGTTGTTTCACTATGTTGGCCAGGGTGGTCTCCAACTCCTGACCTCGTGATCCACCCGCCTTGGCCTTCCAAAGTACTAGGACTAACCTTACTGTTTGAAGATCAGGACCATATATTGTTCATTCCCATATCCTTAGCAGTTGGCACAGATTCTGGTACATAGTAGATGTTAGTTGAATGAATAAATGAAATATAATGGGAAGGTTCAAATTGAAAAGAAAAAAAATGTCTGTTGAAAATTTGAGCCACAGTGGAACCAAGTGGAATAATGAGAGGACTTCACTCCCAATTCTCATAACCCTTTAGCCATGTAAATAAGTTTCTTAGCAGCATTGGCTTAATGTTCAACATAAATGTTGACCCAGAAGCCCAGAGTTCTCCATTCATTTGTTCATTCAACAGATATTTCTTGAGCACCTAACCTGTACCAGACCTTGCACTAGATACGGGCAGATATACACAGAGTTAAATGAGGTTCCCTGATAGGAAATCTGGAATCAAGTGAGGAAGATAACAGACATGCCACCGTTCTAATGTAATCTGAAATTCAAGACAGCCTTTGGTATGTGCCATACTAGTGAGTCATGTGAAGTGCACACTGTAAGGTGAACAGAGAGTAATGGAATAACTTTATAGTAATGGAGAGATTTTTCTCTGTGTAGACATTTCCATGGTGTTGGATGAGGCAAATTCATTACAGCTGAATTAATGTTTCTTTTAATTGTTTATTTTAGGAATCTTTAGTAAAGGTAGTAAGCTAGATGTTGGGGGGTTTTTCCCCCCTCTTTTTCCTACAGAAAATCTTGTTGGGACCCATGATGCTCCTATCAGATGTGTTGAATACTGTCCAGAAGTGAATGTGATGGTTACTGGAAGTTGGGATCAGACAGTTAAATTGTGGGATCCCAGAACTCCTTGTAATGCTGGGACCTTCTCTCAGCCTGAAAAGGTAGGCTGTTTATATTCATCGCAGGAGTTGGTGGTTTTCAGGTGATTTTTGCCTTGATGCATGATTGCTGAATATGCTTGTTGAATTTAAAGGTGAAAAGTCGGCATAGGAAAAAAAAAAAGTCGACAGAATCTGTCTCATAAATCCAACTACGTAGAAATGCTTTAATGCAAAAGAAAATTAACTTTGGGATTTTGGGCCAACTTTTATTTGTCAGATGTTATACTTGCTTCCATGTACATGGAAGTTAGTGGTTTAAATCGCAGAACTGATAAGCGACTCACTGCCTTTTCAGAGAAGTCATTTAGCAGACTGTTCAATTGTCTTAAATTGGCGCTCCATCCCAAACCAGAAAATTGGTTGGAGCATCACTTATTTTCATTTGTTATCTGAGGTTTCTTTTGAGTTGACTGTCGAGAGGACAAAGTGGGTTATCATTTCAAGTTCAGTGAGAAAGGTGTTTTATGTTCCCTGGCTTCTGCTGTTTGTATATTTATTTTTTAATATTGACAGATGTAGTTTCAAGGCTCATAGTGAACAAAGCTTTTTAAAACCAAAACTTTGTGTATTATTCTAACCTTTTGATCTGTATGATGAAAGTGTAATTGAGCATTCCTTCTGTATCCTCATCAGACTTTATCAGGTGGTTGTTAATTTTAAAGATTGATTGTTTTAGCAGTTTAAAGGTATCCTTTACTTGAGTCTATTTCCTCAGTGTAAATATACTATTCGGTTCCTGTTAGCCATCATTATATACAATAGTGCATCCAAAGAGCCATTTTTTTTGTCACATCACAAGTCGAATCTACTCCTGGCAAGACCTTTGTTCAGAATAAAATAATTGCATTGTTTCTAGTTTTGATTTATGGTTGTATGTAACATGTTAAGAACTGTGATAAATTGCTGACAGAATATCATATAATGGACAGCCACACTGAATCAAGCTGCTTATTGGTTCAGCACGGTTCATTATGTCACTTTTTTTAATACTTTCTTTGATAAATGTATATACCTAGTCAGTAGCATGACAGTGGTTTCACTTGATTTATGATCAGTGGGGATAGAAACCACTGTTAGAAGCTTGTGTGTCACCTATATAGTAAAGATTTAAGATAAAATTCCCAACATGATTGTACCATTATAAATTGATCTCTTTTGGATTCTCTATTTTTAAAGTTTGGTACTTTAAAAAGATATAAGATTAATTTTAAATTTTCTGCAAACATTTCATTTTCTGAGTAAGCTATGATAAATCTTACAACATTTCTCATATTTAAATCTGCTTATATTAAATCTATTGTTTTGAATCTTAATTTTAATTCCTTGTTTTTCCCTTGGTCACATAAATTGTTGAATTTTAAGACCAGATTCTACAGAGTGGTGGGACATGGCATAAAGCTAACCTGTTTTTTTTTAGCTGATGGTATGTTAATATACGAGTGATTATTAACATATGGCTTAAGTACTGAATGTTGAAGAGACATCTTACCTTGACATTGGGCCTCTACGTTTTTTTATGGCAGTTTTTCGGTTTGAAAATGCTAGGTCAGATTAGAGTTACTTACTAATTGAAAATAATAGAACACGGTTGTGAATCGCAAGTCTAGATTTTTTAAAAGTGACTGAACATAATTTTTTTTGCCACCTTTTTCGTGAATTGGCTACCTCTGTTTTGTTTCCAAATGACATTGTATTTGCAAATCACTTTATATTTGCAAATAAACCACTAAATATTCACTTGCAGGAAATTCTATGATTTATTATAAAGGAATTTTTGTGGAAAGTTGAATATTGCAGAAAGGCATTATGAGGGGAAAAATAGGGGATAAACTACTTTAAAAAATTTTCCCTGAAGTTGAACTTCTGTCTTAAATGTGTAGTAGGACGTCAGGGCACAAGAATTGCTTTGTCATACATCAGACCAGTATCCTTGTCTTTTAATTTTGAGTTTGTATGCCACCAAAGGCTACTAAGCATCTAATTAGTGGTGGCTCCCTCACTCCTCCTGGAAAGGTCTGTTTATTCCATGTAACAACTACAGGGAAAAAAAATCAAGATTTTTGTTGCAAAATGAAATACTCTAAAAGGTGATTATAGAAAAATAATTTTGAAAATGATTGTTTTATGAAAAGCCAGAAACCCATTAAACTCTACCTTGAATTATTTTATGGCTTTATTATCTCATTTTTGAATTTTTTTTACACTCTTATATTGTCTCTAAATGAAACACGAAGGCTGGGAAAAATAGTTTAATTTGTTCTAATAATGGAGAGAATTAAGACTTCAAAATCTCCTTTACAGAATTAATTAGGATGTACATTATATGATGCTTGGTGAAGTATGAAGAGCATCGTGGGTTTGCTATTTGTATGAATTACTCGGTTTGAATAATTGCAGTATTTAAAATTGTTACCTGTGATTGGGAAATTCAGTCAGCTATTTTTTATGGTTTTATGATCAGATGGCCTTTATTTTGGGGCAAAATGCGTTTTTAGGCAAGTAGGTGATTTTTAGCAAGTTTTGATCTTTTTTAAAAGGTATATACCCTCTCAGTGTCTGGAGACCGGCTGATTGTGGGAACAGCAGGCCGCAGAGTGTTGGTGTGGGACTTACGGAACATGGGTTACGTGCAGCAGCGCAGGGAATCCAGCCTGAAATACCAGACTCGCTGCATACGAGCATTTCCAAACAAGCAGGTACTGAACTATACCCCCTCTTCTTTCTGGAATTTGAAAATAATATGATCTTATATAATAATTGTTTGGCCACTACCCCGTAAAGCCTTCTTTTCTTTTTAGTAGTGATTTAGAATTTGCTGTTAGGTGTATTCTTCCTTGATATTTTTGACAGCCATGTGTTAAAAGGTAGTACGTTAATCCCCATTTTAGAGATGACTTTGATGTTCAGAGAGGCCAAGTAATCTGCTCAGGAGGTAGTTTGGATAGAGGAGGCCTTCTGATCTTCGTTGATCCTGGTCCAGGATACTTCCTAGGTATATGATAATCAAAGATGGCTTTGCAGATATTTCAATTTACAAAACAAATTAAAATTTCTATCTGGAAATTTAGGTTTGTGGAATTTGCTGTTTTCTTTTTGCCTTTTTGTAACCCAAATGCTTATAGAGTTTTTCCCCCCAGCTTGACAATAGAACTTTGATTTTTTTTTTCTTAAACTCAACTGAGGTTAGAGAGGCAGGGCCCTTCACATGACTGACTCTTGATGTACAGGGTGGGTCACCTTCCATCATCGAGAAATGAGATTAGCCTGTTTATTAGTGAGCTCCCTCCTCTTTCGAATCCTTAAAGTTCTAAGAGGAGATGGTGGCGTGGTCAGTTGCAGTAGGAATTTTGCAAGAGGAAAAGTGATTAAAAACAGCAGATGTCTCTGGTATCTTATGGCTGTCCTTTGGTGGTTGTAGAACTTGAAGCAGTTATGTTATTCTCTTGGCTTTTTAACCTGCAAAGGCCAGTACCTCAAATGGTGATCACAGTTCTTTTTTTTAGGAAATTGTAAATTTCCATTGAAGATAAAGAATTGCAATTATGTGAAACTTTAGAGATTTAAATATGTGATTAAAATATGCTTACATCGTGAATATTATTTTAATGCCATTATATCTAATATTTTCTGTAGAATTATCTCTTTTTGTAATGGAAGTTAAAAAGTATAATTTTACTGACTTATTTATTTCTCCATAAACGGTTTTCAGGAATCTTTTTCATACCTTGAAGGATTAAAAAATCATAGATTTCATATTTGGTGTGTTATCTTATTTTTTAAGATACTGTCATTTCAAGGAAAGATGAGAAAAGGTTTGAATTGTGAGCCACTTCTGAATGTCCCTGAAGGTCTTTGTGCAAACCTTACTTGCTATACTAATGCAAGAGGTAGCATGGCTGAGATGGAAGACTGGTGTTCCAGTTGATGTGGATTATTGATGCCCCCAGTAAAGGAAACGCATTCTTAACAGTTGTTCTTGATGAAGAGGCACAGAACATAGAAGAATATATTTTAACTGAGAACAAATTTGAGTCTGTTGGGTAGAACAACAAATAAGTGACACTAAAACACTTTATAGTTGTGTTTAGGTTTGATGAAATAACTAGACATTTTTTATTATAATGTGAAAGGCCCTGGTACCTGTAAGTAAAGCAAGTGATGACAGCCTTATTTTCTTTTCAAAGTCGTCATAACTATGTTAGTACAGCTTAAACACTTCATTAAAACCTGCTGTACTTCTCATTTCTGAAACAGTCACTCTTCAGTGTGGGTTGAATTTGGGAATTAGCACCTTGTTTTTGGAAGCTGGAATTTACCATTTTTTTCCTCTGGTTCTGTCTTGGCAGGGTTATGTATTAAGTTCCATCGAAGGCCGAGTGGCAGTTGAGTATTTGGACCCAAGCCCTGAGGTACAGAAGAAGAAGTATGCCTTCAAATGTCACAGACTAAAAGAAAATAATATTGAACAGATTTACCCAGTCAATGCCATTTCTTTTCACAATATCCACAATACATTTGCCACAGGTAAAGTACAGCATGCTGACCTATATTATTTTAGTATTTGATGCTTGCTTTTTATGGTATTTAGCTAAACAAATCTATACAATACTATAGGGAAATGTAACTTCTCTGACCTTAAAAATTAACTGTTATGATAATGGTTATTTCTGTATGTGGTGTTAAGAACCATGTTCAGTATTTTGAAATTACTTCCAGGTGGTTCTGATGGCTTTGTAAATATTTGGGATCCATTTAACAAAAAGCGATTGTGCCAATTCCATCGGTACCCCACGAGCATCGCATCACTTGCCTTCAGTAATGATGGGACTACGCTTGCAATAGCATCATCATATATGTATGAAATGGATGACACGGAACATCCTGAAGATGGTATCTTCATTCGCCAAGTGACAGATGCAGAAACAAAACCCAAGTGAGTATGCTTCACCTGTATTTGAGCCTTTTCTTGCATTCAACCCAGGATTTATTAATTTTTCTAAATTCATGAATAGCATTGTTGATGCCTGCTCGATATTACAGCTGACTGTAGGGTTGGAGTTGATGTTATCATGTTCTCCCAAGCTTTCAATATCCGTAGGTTGATAGACGTCTGATGGATAAAATCGTGCCTAGTTGTTTTGTAGAGAAGAATGTCAAACTCTCATTCTTCTTGAATAGGCTCTATTATTTGAATCTCTGGAGTTATTACCAGCTCATTGCTTCAAAATTAAGTTGAGGAATTCAAGAATAATTTATTTTAGCAAATTCTATTTAAGATATTTAAGAATTTGAACTGCCAAAAATCTTCCCTCTCCACAGAGGTTGTTTCTTTAATATTAACACAAAGTAAGTGACCTTCAGGTCTTATTGGAAACCCAGAGTAATATGGCCTTGCCTGGAATTGCAAATTTCCTTAGTTTTGAAATTTTCATAGATGTCTTTGGTTCTTGGTTGTAACTGTTGACTGAGAAGAGCCATTTACATTTTTTGATACCAATAGGGCAAAGCTTTTTACTTAATTACCTCCACCAGGCTTAAGGGAAATCTGATACTTAGGCATGTGTTAAACTATAAAATACCTACCCCAAGTATCTTTGTCCAGTTCCCTGTCCCCCTCTCCCCCAGGCCCTTAAAAGAAGTTCTGGATACATATTTGTGGAATAACTGAATGTTTTCAGGGTTCCTGTACTTTGCTGAATTAAAATGGGTATGGTACCCTAGAGGGGGCAGAATATTAAATATTCTATATCAGATATGCTTTTACAGGTTTGACTTTAGAAAAGTCTTAGCATGTGAAGCCTGTTGGATAAAGGGCTATGTTTGCATTTAATCTGTCACTTTTGTATCTCCTGTCCTGGCTGGCCATTTTGATCTCATGCTGTTCTTTTTTTCTTTTGAACTTGTAGGTCACCATGTACTTGACAAGATTTCATTTACTTAAGTGCCATGTTGATGATAATAAAACAATTCGTACTCCCCAATGGTGGATTTATTACTATTATCAAAGAAACCAGGGAAAGTACTAATTTTAATATTATAACAACCTGAAAATAATGGAAAAGAGGTTTTTATTGAAAAAAAATTTTTTTTTGAATAAACCCTTTCTTAAGTGCATGAGATGGTTTGATGGTTTGCTGCATTAAAGGTATTTGGGCAGACAAAATTGGGCAGTGATTGCACTTCTGAGAATCAGTTTTGACCTTGATTTTTGTTTCCACTGTGGAAATAAATGTTTGTAAATAAATATAGGTAATAAAAATCCCTTTGCATTCTTTCTGGACCTTAAATGGTAGAGGAAAAGGCTCGTGAGCCATTTGTTTCTTTTGCTGGTTATAGTTGCTAATTCTAAAGCTGCTTCAGACTGCCTCATGAGGAGGTTAATCTACAATTAGACAATATTTCCTCTTGGCCGTCCATTATTTTCTGAAGCAGATGGTTCATCATTTCCTGGGCTGTTAAACAAAGCGAGGTTAAGGTTAGACTCTTGGGAATCAGCTAGTTTTCAATCTTATTAGGGTGCAGAAGGAAAACTAATAAGAAGACCTCCTAATATCATTTTGTGACTGTAAACAATTATTTATTAGCGAACAATTGATCCCAGAAGGGCAAATTGTTTGAGTCAGTAATGAGCTGAGAAAAGACAGAGCATATCTGTGTATTTGGAAAAATAATTGTAACGTAATTGCAGTGCATTTAGACAGGCATCTATTTGGACCTGTTTCTATCTCTAAATGAATTTTTGGAAACATTAATGAGGTTTACATATTTCTCTGACATTTATATAGTTCTCATGTCCATTTCAGTTGACCAGCCACTGGTGATTAAGGTTAAAAAGAAAAAAATTATAGTGACAATGAGATTCATTTCAACGTAATGCACTAAAGCAGAACACGAACTTAGCTTGGCCTATTCTAGGTAGTTCCAAATAGTATTTTTGTTGTCAAACTTTAAAATTTATTTTAATTTGCAAATGTATGTCTCTGAATAGGACTTGGACCTTTCTTGAAATTTATTTTATCCATGATGTATTTTTAAAAAATTCTTTTGAAACAGAAGGATCTTTTTTTTTTTTTTTTTTTTTTTGTAAGTATTTCAGTGAAAACTTGGTGTAAGTCTGAACCCATCTTTTGAAATGTATTTTCTTCATTACAGGTCCACCTAATCATCCTGTGAAAGTGGTTTCTCTATGAAAAGCTTTGTTTGCTTCCTACAAATACATGCTTATTCCTTAAGGGATGTGTTAGAGTTACTGTGGATTTCTCTCTTTTGTCTTACAAGAAATTTGTCTGTGTACCTTAATACTTTGTTTAGGATGAGGAGTCTTTGTGTGTCTGTACAGTAGTCTGAAGAATTCCCCCTTCTGTCCCCTGGCAAGCCCAGTTGCTGTATATGAACAGTTTGAGCTCTTTTTGTAATATAACCTAAACCTGTTATTTCTGTGCTGTCTAATAAATCAGATTCAGAAGCCTTGAATGTTGGACGTTTTTGAATGTGGGTAATTAATGTAATTTACTTAAAAAGGCTTGTGTAAAGCAAAACTCCTCATCACAGGCATGTTGGGGGATGACATTTTACCTTTAAGTCCACTCTGCCTCGTGTAATTGTCTCCTCTGATGTGTGTTGGAGATTCAGCCCTGCATAAAGTGATTTGTTGGAGTTCAGCCATTTCCCTCATGCCCCCTTGTGCCTTCTCGGTGGATCAGCAGGGCTTTTGAGCCAAGTGTGCAGCTTCATTGAGGATGGACAGAGTATGTGGCAGCCTCTGGGGGACTTTTGTGCTCTCCTAGTAGTGTGGTGCAGTAGTGCTCAGGTAGCTTGTACATCCCGTGTTGATGTAGTCATAGTGCACACAGAGCCAAATGACAGACACTGTACTTAGCCATCAAATATTAAATCACGGTGAAGCCCTTGGGTGGGGGGGGGGTAAATAATGTAACCAGGGACTAACTGATGGGATTGGTCCTTTAGTGTGATTATGTGCTTTTAAAAGTCCCTAACCACTTGTTTGAGGACAGACCAAAAATTTAAAACATGGTATAAGTGAAAGAATTAATATAGTATTGTTACAGGTAACCAAATTAATACGGAATTGTTTCTCAGGTTGTGAGGGAGGGCTTATTTTGTGGTTCCATCTGGCTGTCCTCTTGTCTCTTGAAATCAAATCTCCCTGCCATCTCCATATACCCCTTAATCAGCTCTCCACAATTTGCCTGTTTATGGTTATAGCTACCTTTTCCCCCAGATTACCCAAGTATAGTTACTTTGGCCTTCTCATTGGTTTCCCTTACCCACATTCTTTAAGTGTCTCTGCTGTTTATCTTTTCTTCCTACTGCTACCGTCCCATGGCCTGGGTGAATGTGGCAGCCTCCAGTTTCTGCCTTAAGTCCTCCATCTAATAGAGCAGTGACTTTTGAACATTGTAGTTGTGACCCAAGTAAGAAATACTACGGTTCAGAACACAGAGGTCAATACAGTGTGCATGACAGGCAGAAGGGTCCTGAAACATGACTTGGCCTTCCTGCATGCTATGTATCTGGTGCATGCATACATTCATTCTTTTTTTGGTTTGCTTTTTAAGAAATCCTGATTATGGCACCTTGAATTGATTTTACAACAAATCCCTGTCACCTGTAATTTGCAAAAACTGCTCAATAGTCAGATTTCTAAAAAAATTTGTAAAAGATTTTTTAAAAATGTAGTCCTGTGTCATACTTGGAATCCTCCACTGCTTCCTGTTGCTCATAGTTGCCCTTCAGTGATCTCATAAGGAGGTGTGCTGCTTCCCAATCTTCCAGATCATCAGGAAGGGGCTGCGGACGGTCAGGTGCACTCGGAAGATGGGACTAATCTTCGTTGGGAATATAAATAAGCAGATGGGATTGGAATGTTACAGTGACAGCAATATCTGGTTCTGAGTTCTACTGTATACAAATTTAAAGGTATATTAGCAGGTTAGCCTTTGTTCTGTGGGAAATCCAGGCCTTATTAGAAGGACCAAGGCCAGAATGCCCAGTTTAGCTCTGACATTCAGACCATTGTTTTTCCGCCATTATCTGTTAAACTCCCGCTTTTTCCCTAAGGTTTTTCTATACCCTAGTAACACTAGCGTCCCTCCCTCAGTGGGGACTCAACGCACATTAGCCTACTGAGAGCTTAGAACACTACAATGAATCCTTGTAAATTTGTTTAACTCAGTTTTCCACAAATTCATTTGAGCTGGATCTACTTTTCCTGGTTTTGATCCTACAATCATTTTACCTTTTACTACTCCCCCAGAAAACACTGGGATTCTTCCATTAACGTTGAGAGCCAGGTTACTTTTTTCACTATAACTCAGACGCTTGTGTTGATTCCCAAATCTCAGTCTGCACAGGGTCATTCTCTTTCTGAATTGCTCTTTCAGGATTTAGTTTGAATCCTGCAAAGTCCTGTTCAAGACCCTCTTTTCCATGAAACCCTTCTTCATTGCTGCTCACAAATAAGTGTGCCCTTTCTTAAAACTTGTATGAAACACCTCCCGCTTACATACCTTTAGCAGTAGTTTCTCATATTGCCTGGCATTTTAACTTTTTTTTTTATGTGTACATCTTGCTTTCCTACTTAAAGCAAAAGCATGACCACATCTTTTTGTGTGATCTGGCACATGACTGTTGGACCACGTTGATATTGCTGAATTATATGGACTCCTTTTAAAATAATTTGAAATAACAATTTTGGAGTCTAGACATCTTGTGCGGTGCACTAGACATGTGACCTTTGACTTTGTTCATTAAGCATTTAGTGTCTTAGAAGTGATACGTTTACTGCAAAAAAATTCAGATGACATACAAAAAATGAAACATACTATCACAATCCTATGAAAAAACTTAAAATTTTCTTTCCAGCTTCATGGAAGTACTTGATGAAATTTGTGTATATTAAGGTATACAATGTGATGTTTTGATACATAGATACATTGTGAAATGATTACCACAACCAGGCTAATATATCCCTTACCTTGTTGAGTTAAACAGATTTACTAGTTGACAAGTTACATTTACAAATTTATGTAATTTTTTAATGTGGTAAGCTTAGGATATAATCTCAGCAAATTTCAAGTATACAGTACATTATTACTAACAATAGCCACCACACTGAATGTCAGGGCTCCAGAACTTACTCATCTCATAGGAGGTAGCTACTTTTAACATTTTTGGTGTATGGCCATCCTTCGGGATTTTCTGTACATTATCAATAAAAGTTTTTGTTAGCCACATCATGTGAAATGCCTGGGTAGATAAATTTAAAAATGGTATTTGGGATGGTGTGACTTGTACAGGCCACACAGCCTGCATGGTGCCCACTTTGAGGGAGATGCCCATAGCTGTACTTTGAAGTCATCCCCTAGAACAAGCTTGTCCTATCTGTGGCCCACAGGTTTATGAAAACAAATTCATAAACTTTTGTAAGATGTGAGATTTTTTGCAATTTTTTTTTTAAAGGTCATTAGCTATTGCTAGTTTATTTTATGTGTAGCCCAAGACAGTTCTTCCAATCTGGATGAGGGAAGCCAAAATGTTGGACACCCTACCCTAGAACAGCTGAAGCCTAGATACAAGAGAGCCTGTGACTATGATTAATAGGAGTCTGGCTATGAGGAATACCGTGATGTGGACAGAAAAATGGCAACCTCAGATTTGCACCCCCCAGGTATCATCTGGGCAGGTGCTCCATGTAGCTGTTGGTGATAGCTGTGAGTGAGCCCTTCTTGCACAGGCTCTCCCTCTACCGGGTGTTCCAGAGCAAGGGGCTGCAGTTATCTCCTTATGTACCTATAGCTAAGATGCTCCTGAGCAACTTGGGGCCAGTTAGTATACATACTTTTTATAAAATTTGGATTGTATTACATAAATATCTTGCTTCATGCACTTAATATACAATGTTGCCCTTGATTTATTTTTAACCTTATTTTTAATGGCCACCTAGTTAGTATTTGATTATTTGAACAACTATTTAGTGCCGCGATATGCCAGCCACTGCTAGGTTCTGGGGCTCAAAACACTGTGTACAGATGCTGTGATACCACAGTGTGGCCACCTTTTGTTTTTAAGACCTTGGCCAACCTTTGGTCCTCACAGCTACTGCCCTGGTAGTAAGGGACTCACTTAAGTTTGGTGATTGCTTGAAGTCTTAGATCACCAAAGTGGCTAATGCAGGCACTGTGACAATCTGAGCACTAGGAAAAGCAGTGTGGGCAGAAATTCCCTGTTCAAGAACCTTCTGGTTATACTTTAAAAAGAAGGGGGAGCCTAGCATCTTGTCAAATCTTTGAGCCCACTCATCTAGAGGGCCTGTCACTCATCCAGAAATGAATCTGCTAGTTTAACAGGTCAGGTAGTGTGATGTTCCAGCGTGAATCTTAAGAGTCCAGCCTTTGAACCTGGCTTTGAATCCTGACTACTGCTTATTCAGGGGGTCACTAGCTAAGTTAATTTCTAAGCCTGGGCAACATGGCAAAACCCCATCTCTACAAAAGATATAAAAATTAGCTGGATGTGGTGGTGCATGCCTGTAGTTCATAGCTACTCTGGAGGCTGAGGCGGGAGGATAACCTGAGTCTGGGAGGTTGAGGTTGCGGTGAGCTGAAATTGCGCCACTGCACTCCAGGTTAGGTGACAGAGTGAGACCTTGTCTTAATCTAAAAAATAAAATTTCTGAGCCTTAGTTTCCTCATCTGTAAAATGAAGAGAATAGCTAGCTCATGGAGTTATGAAAAGGTCTGTAAAATATTTAACAGAGTGTGCCTGACACAGTGAGTTCAATATCTGCTCTCTTTGGATGAAAAATATTTAATTCTTTACTCTCAGATATAATTATTAGATGACTTTTTAGATTCTTTTTTCTTTTCATAAATTGATATAGTTCTCAGATATGTATGGGATTTCTAGTTCTTAAATATGCTAGTATTTTTTTTCTGTTAAAATATTTATGAACTATTTTAAACATTCAGAAAAACTCAGGTTCATGCTCATAAACCCACTGTCTAGATTTTAAAATGTTCAGCATTTTTCCATATTTCATCTCTTCATTTTAAAAGTTTTGCACATGCATGCTTGAAGCCTCATTTGTACCCCTCTCTTGTCCCTTTTCCATTTTTCTTCAGTGCTGTACCCATTTATGCTTTTTTTGCTTATGTACTATCCATATAAAATATGGGCTTTGTATTTTTGCAAGTTTGTTTAAATGGTTAACTGGTAACCGTTTCTATCCCGGAATAAGACTACCCCCATTTAACATCAAGTGTGGTTAATAAGATATAGGAAAGGGAAAGCAACAAAGCTACAATCCATCACTGATGGGAAACAACTTAGCAGCAGCAAGGTTGGGCAGGGGAGTGGCAGAGCTGAATGCTCCCTCATTTGAAGTCAGCCACCATTTTTGTAATAGAACGGCGGTTGTCTCTGACTTGGTGAAAACTGCATAATCTAACAGAAGTTGTTCTTTTCCTCAGGAAACTATGTGAGAGTGTTAGTGTTCAATAGGTGAGGTGGATTAAAAACAACATCTGTGTAGTCATCTGGGGAGCAAACAGCTCTAGTTTCCTAGTTCTTCTCTCCTTTGACTTCCCCACCTCAGTCTTTGAAATGTCTCTGGGTAGCCCATCTTTCACTTGGGAAAGTACTGATTTAAGCTATTAAGACTAGTTACAGCAGTTTCCTTTCAGAATGGCACCTGGCTATGTTGCCTTTGGAACTAGCACTAAGAGAAATGAAAGCTGCTGTACCGGTGGCTGAGAATACCAATTGGACCATTGAGTACAAAGGCACTTTCCCCTTGATCAGTGGTGTGTTCTAACAGTGCTTTCATTTTTGAAGGATGCTCATGGAACTTGTCCTGGGGTGGTTGTAGGGCACTTAGTTGGGAATCACTTTGTGTCCTGATAAAAAAAAAATCGGAAGGTAAACACTAGACTGCACTGTGATTTATAGAGGGCTATAATTGGAAGAACATGACATCAGTTGGCCAGCCCATTTAATATAACTCATGATTTGGCAACTGGTCTTCAGACTTATTTTAAATGAAAAGCAATTGGTTTTATTTTGTTGTTTTGCTTTCCTTAAATACACTACTGGTATGACTTTCCAAATCACCTGACTTGAAAGAAAAAGGAAAATGAAATGCTTTACTGAGCTTTATTTTAGCAGGTGTCAGATTTCAGTAATTGAAGGTTCATTTCCAATGGTTTACTTCATTAACTAATTTCCCAAGAAATATTCTTTCACCTCTGACCGTACTAGCCAACTCTGTGCAGTTAACACAAACCTGAAGAAGCCATACAAATTATACCTACTGGTCTCTGAAGCACCTAAGTTGGCTTTTCCAATGTTGTAACGAAGTACCTTTCATCCCCTTTATAGGACTCTGTTATAGGCTATTGCAGTAATTTAAAACCTATGTACCTAGACTCCTGACCTTGTTATAACATCACTTTATAATTCTCAAAATACATGGCTCTTGAAGATTTTCTTAGCACCAGCCATGTATTCTTAAAGAGCCCAGACAATTTGTCTTCAGTGCTATATTACCCTCCTCAGCTGCTAAGACCTAACATTCTTATTGAATTGGCTGACAAAAAAATCTTTCAGTCCCTTCATCATTTCACAGGCTAACATGGCGTTCAGTTATTAGCATTCTCCATGTAAAGAAATACCCTTGCATGGAACAGTAGCAATGTATGCCTTCATCAAGCTTTGGATATAGAAGCAGCTCTCTTGCTGGGTTCACTGTTCATCAAAATTGCTGGTGAAAGGGAGAAACACAGCTTTCCATATGTGACTCTAGCATAAAGGTGATCATGGAAATGGAGGGCAAGTATACCAATAAGCCTCTCAACACAAGACCTTTTGTTGCTCCTGTTGCGCAGGTGAACATTGACCTCAGCTGCTAGTAGAAGTCTAGAATGGGCATTGTTCATTGAGAGCTTGTTACTTGGTAGCTTGGCTTTCTGGTCACTTTAGTTATATTAAAGAATATATATTGTTAATTGTGTACTGTTAGAATGTGGACTTCACCTTTGCGTTGCTTAGCTTTGCAATGGGGCATACCATCTCAAAACATCCCGTACTTGTGTTGCCAACCATTACCCAGAATCTTGCTTTTGAATCAACTCTAAAACTATTGAAAAGTTAGAGAAATTGCATTTATTTGGACTCCACAGACACAGAATATGATAAATTGACTTGACAGAAAAAAAATCAAATGAGATTACAGAGGATATTCTAATTCCTAAATTGTGAATCTCTAAAATAGATTTTAACACATTGTTAATAATAGTAGTGATATTTGACTTGGAAACACTTGACTAGCTATCTGCAGTACTGAGGTTGGACACATTTAATATTTCTAAAAAAACACTTTTTGGCTGAAAACAATGAATCAGTTTGATTTACCCAAGACCTCCAATTCAGGACAACCGTATAGAAACATGTAGGAAAACTAGCCTCTGTGGATGAATTAGGAAATAACTGGACCAATGCAAAATTTAAATTTGAAATTTTAATTGGGTCAAGACAAAATTTTAATTTAATTTGATCACTAGTCAAAACTTTAGAAATGGTTTTCTTATTCACTTTTGACTCTGGAATAAATAGAACTCAGGAAAAAGGTTTCTTTTCTCTTTGGACCATGTTTAGGTTTCTTTGGCCAACATTCCTGATCAATTTTATCTTTTTAATCTAAACCGGCTTCTCCCTGATTAGAGCTTAGTAAAATGGATGAGAAGAAAAAGTAAGATTAAGGGAAGTTGTTTTTAATGCCTGTTGCTGTAAGCATCTCATAATAGATTTGGAATTGTGGGAACAGATATGCTTGTAAAAGGTCCTGCTTTTTGGCAACTCAGGAGAACCTGGTAAGAGAAGGAAGAGGACTTGTTGGGTGGGTTGACAGCTGTGCCAGAGTATGAACTGATAAGATTTGTGGGTGGAATGGTGATTACTTTTGTGAGACAGGGATTAATCTTTGTTTTTATTAGCTCTCCAGAAATAGAGATAAAGGTCAGGAATTGGAAACTGAAGAAATCAGTTTGAAACAAGCCTTCTTTGAGCTATTTTGGAACCTGCTGAATGAGGGTCTCTCAACCCTTTGGACATCCAAGAATTGAGATCTAAAAAGCTTCTTAAGGCCCAGCCTCTTAACTGGATGCTGAGGGCCTCTGAGAAAACATGGAGTCATGGCTGTTCTAATGGAGTCATCCATCACTGCCAACTGCTTGCCGGAAAAAATAGAGGTCTTTCACAGGAGCCTCATAACCTTCAGGGGTTAGAAGCCTGTGCCAGGCTGAATGTCACAATGGCATGCCATTGAAGGTCTTCTCTTGACCACTGCTTATATGTAATCATGAAGGTCTATAATTCAGGGCATATGGTGTCTTTTTCTTCTCTTTTTTTGCTCTCTTACTCTCACTTCTTTCTTTGTGTCTCCCTTCCTTCTTTCCTTCAATCAATAGTCAGACAGTAAAAGGCATTTGTGCACAGTTTGACTTAGGAAAATGTGGCTGTTAGCTGGTGGGGTTTTGAAATAGTTGTTTGCTGCTCCATTGTGCCATTTGGTCCAGGTGGTGGTGGGTGGCAATGGATAAATCAGCCTGTTGGCATGCCCACAAGCCCAAGAGTTGGATCTGATCTAGCATGCATATGCCATGAAGGAACTGCACCTTTTGAAGACATGGTGACATGGCCCATTTTACTTATAGTACAGGGAAACCTTGAAACACATGTATTGTGGGGGAGAATCTTCCACGCAGTAGCTAAGGAGACTCTCTTATCCTCACTTTTGGGCCTAGCTCAGGTTTAGCTGAACATGGGGTTTCAGAAGATAGTAGGTATTTGGGGGACACCACCAGGTGTTAAAATTGCATATTAATCAGGTGGTTATTGGGCTACTGTATAGATTTTTCAAGTCTAGTAATTTTGGAGAGAGGAAGATAGGAAAATATTGTGAGCTTGTTCTTGAAATTTCCATTCTGAAATTCATGAGAGACTTCATGAGAAAATGTAGCGTAGTGATAATAGCTTTGGGCTAGTTGTCAGGAGACATGTGGCTTGGGAGATCATGTTTGAAGACCTTGAGTTACCTTCTGACCATATCTCAGTCATGATTTTAATCACATCCTCAGCCATTTGAATTATTTAGCATCTTTTTGAGATTACATTTTTTACTCCTAATTATATGACAAAGATATATACCATGAAATATTTATCATGTAATTATGATTAAAATGTACAGTCTCCTCAAAGATGTGAATAATCACTTTAAGCATTCTATATTTAATTAAAGGAGTCTGGTAGACTTTGCTGGGTCAACCTGGTTAAGCTGAGAACTACATTTCCCAGCGTCCCTTTCCCTATATGCTTCCGAGTTAGAGTTGGCCAAAAGGGGAACACACATAAACAGGAAAGGCTGAAGAAACATGGCGGCCATTTCTCTCTGGGGTTTCTTCGCTGTTAGGTGCAGTGATGGATGGTTGCAGAGGTGCCTGATAGAGTTTAGCTTCTCTTTACTCTTTGGCCCTGCCCAAGGGCCCACCACCAGATGCTTGGCTGCAGACCCACAGGACATTAGCTGCCCAGAGGCCCTTCTTCAGATCTTTTTTGCAGTCCTGTGGCGGCTAGACGTTCCTGGCCTCTCCTACTGCTTGTGCTTGCCGATCCTCCAGCATCCTATCCTTCATATCTCCCCCACAGCTCCTCCCACAACTACAAGGTCAGATTCCTATAATAAATCCCTAGTCCGTGAGCTCCTGGGACTCCGCTTCCCTGTCTGAACCCTGACTGGACACAAGGAGTAAGAGAGTTACAGCAAGTGTGAATGAAGTCTGTTCAAATGGGCTTTCGTTCTTTCAAAGCCTTTTGCTTTTAAAATTGTTGTGAAGTGCAAGTGTTTAGAGGTGGATGAAATTGCTAAAACCTTTCAGCTCCTGTGGTCTCTAGAATATAATGAGTCTTTTTCATATGAAGATGATCCTTCTGACCCTTCAACATTTCTGAAGGTGGATTTGTGCTGATCAAATTCAGATTTGTGAAACCTAAAACAGAATCAATACTCACCTCATGTCTATTTCTGTCCTTTGTCTCTTCCTCTTTCTCTCCCTCTCATATGACCCTTATACGTTTAGGACTTGTGGTGGGATTTTTTATTAGAGGTACAGGTTTTAGCTAGTCCTGGAATATAGCAAATCCATGCCCTTGACCTCACTCAGGAACATGCCTTAATGTGCTTAGCTCACCAACCACCACAGCACTCCCTTTGTGGATCACATTTTGTTTCCCTAGAAGATTCATTCATTTGCTCATTCATTCATCCATCCATCCATCACCCATTCACTCATTAATTCATCTCTGAACCTAACATTTCTGACCCAGCCTTGAACATAGCATTGAGTTTAGGAAGCTGGACTCTATAGTAGACCTGTAAGACTTGAATACGGGTGCTGTAACTCCCTAGCTATGGGATTTGGGGTCATTATTTAACTTCTGAGCCTTGTGTTCTTACTCTTTAAGTGGTGATAATAACAGTGCCTATTGCATAGGGTTGTTCTATGGATTAGGTGAGATGGCAGATATAAAGTGATTAACACTTTGCACAATGTTAATTGCTGTTATTATTATTCAAAGATGAATCACATGTGACCTTTGCCTTCAAGAAACATACAGTTTACTGGGATGGAACAGATCTATAAATCAGCAAAGTGGCCTGAGGCTGAGAGGAAGGAGACATTAATTAGTGCCACTTAGAAAGAAGCCCTCTTTTCCTGACCTTGAAAGGGGTATGAATAAGCAAACACATTAGAACAAGTTCCAGAGTTACCCAAAGTCATTTCCAGTTCCCTCATATGTCATTTCTTTTGAGTTGTCGTACGTTTTGTATTTGTTTCTTCCCCTTTTTATGTAAGCAGGCATTTTCTCTGGCAAGCCTAGAGATACTGGAGTTGTGGTAGATGAACATTATGTAGATACATACAAATTTAAATATTTTGCATAATCATTACGAAAATCATTGTTAAGAAAAAGGTTTCCCAAGCTATCACTTTGCCACCATAATCTCTGCACGGGGGTTTTTTCAGTCCTGGACCAAATCCCTTTTTGAGGATGGTACCCAAAGCCACAGAACTATGTACCTGACCCCTCTCCACTCCCAACACCTCCCTAATATATTTAAGTGGACACCAGATGGATACTTGACTCAAGGGAATCTGATTTCCTGGTTGGCCTGAAGATAATGACCTTGGAGTTTTGTTGTCCTCTCAAGAAAGATGAGCTGGATCAACTGGAATTCATTCCTAGGGCACTAAAGAGACTGAACCTATTGGTGGTGGTCTTTGCAGCTAGTTGGAGGGTCCTGTGGATTTGGGGGCTGGGGAAGCCACATCTCGTCCATATGCAAGCAGATGAGAAAGTTGAGAAGGGAGCAGAGGTGTGCATTGAGAAGCAGAGACCATGAGGCCCCTGAGAAATGGAGGTTTTGCTTCCATTGAGATTTGGTCTAGGGATATGTTTTGCAATGGCATCTAGGCTATATTTTCTAATACACATCCTGCATACCTAACTTTGTTGGGTATGCAGAAACATACCCTTTATTGGGAAACATACCCTTTGTTGGGTATGCAGATCCTGTAGAACTGAGGTACAGTTCTACAGGATCACTTGTAAGGCTGTTTGTTTTTTTTTTTTTCCTGTTCTGCATTGTAGTTAAAAATCAATTGGCTAAAAATTGACAAATGGGATCTAATTAAACTAAAGAGCTTCTGCACAGCAAACGAAACTATCACCAGCGTGAACAGGCAACCTACAGAATGGGAGAAAATTTTTGCAATCTATCCATCTGACAAAGGGCTAATAACCAGACTCTATAAAGAACATAAACAAATTTACAAGAAAAAAATAACAATCAAAAAATGGGCTAAGGATATGAACATACACTTCTCAAAAGAAGACATTTATGTAGTCAACAAACATGAAAAAAAGCTTATCATCACTGGTCATTAGAGAATTGCAAATCAAAACCACAATGAGATACCATCTCACACCAGTTAGAATGGTGTTTATTAAAAAGTCAGGAAACAACAGATGCTGGAGAGAATGTGGAGAAATAGGAACACTTTTACACTGTTGATGGGAGTGTAAATTAGTTCAACCATTGTGGAAAACAGTGTGGCGATTCCTCAAGGATCTAGAACTAGAAATACCATTTGACCCAGGATTACCATTACTGGGGGATATACCCACAGGATTATAAATCATTTTACTATAAAGACACATACACATGTATGTTTATTGCAGCACTGTTTACAATAGCAAAGACTTGGAACCAACCCAAATACCCATCAATGATAGACTGCATAAAGAAAATGTGGCATATATACACCATGGAATACTATGCAGCCATAATAAAAGGATGAGTTCATGTCCTTTTGGGGGACATGGTTGAAGCTGGAAACCATCATTCTCAGCAAACTAACACAGGAACAGAAAACCAAACACCACATGTTCTCACTCATAAGTGGGAGTTGAACAATGAGAACACGTGGACACAGGGAGGGGAACATCACACACCAGGGCCTTTCAGGGGGTGGGGGGCTAGGGGGAGGGATAGCATTAGGAGAAATACCTAATGTAGATGAGAGGTTGATAGGTGCAGCAAACCACTATGGCACATGTATACCTATGTAACAACCTGCACGTTCTGCACATGTACCCCAGAACTTAAAGTATGATAATAAAAAAATTTAATTGGCTATTAATCACCAGATATATGCTATTCCATTTAAAAATTGGGAGCTTTATTTTTGGAGGTACAAAGCCTACCCAATTTTCTGGTGAGTTGTAAGGCAATCCAATCTTATGTCTTCAGCATTTAATGTATGCCACAGTTCAAAGAGGACCAGGTGGGTGTGTGCTCTGCATGGTCCTCACTGGAAGAAGAATTTTGTCAATACTGGGAAGCAACAAGTTCATGTGATAACTGCAGCACGGCTTATGAAGATCCTCTTCAGGGAAGCTCCCATTTTCTGAAGGGTGTGTGTGGGTGTCGTCTTAGTGAGCAAAATGGAGCTTGCACTGAAGTTTTACAAGAAAGAAAATTGAAGCAGCACAAAAACCATCTTGAAGTCATATGACTTGTGGAATGGAAAATTCCAAATCAGACAGCCCGTGGCTCAAATCCTTGCTTTTCCAGCGATTAGCTATGTGATCCTGGGCAAATTTCCTAGGTTCTAGACTCCAGCTGCCTCATTTGTTAAAGAAAACCCAAACTGTTGTTAGGAGGTTTAAATAAAAATGTGTGTAACGTATTTAATCCAGTGCCTGGCATATAGTGATAACTCAACACATGCTAATTATTGAGTATATTTTAAAAATATTATGACTAATATTATATATAAATAGAAATATGTATTAATTTGTATATAATACTAGCCATTATTTGTTTTCAAAGAATATATGGTATATATATATATATATCTCTCTCTTTGAAAGGAGTGCATATATTTTATATGTATATATCTTCAAAAGGAGTATATATTATGTATACATATGTGTATATATATTATATATATATATATATGTGGTCAACAAACATATGAAAAAAAACTCATCATCACTGGTCGTTAGAGAAATGCAAATCAAAACCACAATGAGATACCATCTCACACCAGTTAGAATGGTGATCATTAAAAAGTCGGGAAACAACAGATGTATATACGTATGTATTTGTTTTGAAGATGGTCTTTGACCAAAGAAGCCAAAAAATAAACACAAATTTCTATCTTTTTTTCTTTTGGGCTAAGTAATGTCATGTTATTCTGTAACATTAGATTCTTAGGGCAGTTATTAAATCTAATATTCTCTTCCTAATGGGAAAGAACTTTTATTTCAGGCGGTGCATTATGTAACTACATCTTTCTAATTTCCATTTTATTTTCCAGTCTCTTTCAAAACATAAATTGAGTTCTAAACTCTGCACTGTTAATGTGGGAGTGGAAGGCCACCTCTGAGGATGCCTGCAGTGCTGTCTACTGCTAATAAAGTCCTTGCAACCGCAATGAGATGCCACCTCACACCCATTAGGATAGCTGTTATTAATATTCCAGAAAATAGCAAGAGTAGGCAAGGATGTGGAGAGATTGGAACTCTGGCACACTGCTAGTAGGAATGTAAAATGGTGCGGTCTCTATGTGAAGCAGTATAATGGTTTCTCAAAAAATTAAACATAGAATTACCATATGATCCAGCAATTCGGCCACTGGGTATATACCGAAAAGAATTGAGAGCAGGGACTTGAAGAGATACTTGTACACTCATTTTCTTATAGCATTATTCACAATAGCAAAAAGATAGAAACAGCTCAAGTGCCCATCGATGGATGAATGAATAAAGAAAATGTGTATACACACAATGGAATATTAGCCTTAACCGAAGGGAAATTCTGACATATGCTACAACATGGATGAACCCCTCAGAACATTATGCTCAGTGAAATAAGCTAGATGTGAAAAGACAAATACTGTATGATTCCACTTATGTGAAGTGTCTAGAGTAATCAAATTCATAGAGACAGAGACTAAAACGGTGGTTGCCAGAAGCTGGAAAAAGGGTGGATTTGGGGAGTTATTGCTTAATGAGTACAGAATTTCAGTTTGGGAAGATGAAAAAGTTGTGATGGGTGGTGATGATGGTTGCACAACTATGTGAATGTACTTAATGCCACTGAAATGTACACTTAAAAATAGTTAAAATAATAAATTTTATGTACATTTTAACCCACACATCTCAGCAAAGTGTTTAACACACTGGCTGCCTTTAAAAAAACGGTGGCGGGGGGGGGCCTCTTGGGTTTGCATTATTATGCTCTAGGGGTACAGCCTCATGACCAAGGTTTGACTGACTTCATATCCACCTGAATCCACCCAGTGATACCCCAGAGCAAGCAAAATATGGCTTCTAGAAATGTAGCAGAGGGAAAAAAGAATATAAAAAGGATATCCTTTCTGATTCTTGCTGGATTCTTGCTTGTCTTTCAGATTCTTCCACTTTCTTTAGGTTTATTATTCTGTTCTCTTTCTGACTTCTCAAGCTGGATACAATACTTACTAATTCTCAATCTTTCTCATTTAAAAATAAAATTCATATAAAGTTACACATTTACTTTTAAATACACCCTTTACTACATCTCACACTTTTTTAAGTGACAGGGTCTTGCTCTGTCACCGAAGTGAGAGTCCAGTGGTGTGATCATTGCTCACTGTAGCCTCCAACTCTTGGGCTCAAGTGATCCTCCTTCCTCAGCCTCCTAAGTAGCTGGGATTACAGGTGCACATCACCATGCCTGTTTAATTAAAAAAAATTTTTTTTTAATCTTTTTTAAATTTATTAAATTTTTTTTTTATTAAAAAAAATTTAAAAAAAAATTTTTTTTTAAATCTGTAGTCACAAGGTCTCACTATGTTGTCCAGCCTGGTCTCAAACTCCTGAGCCCAAACAATCCTCCCCTGTTAGCCCTCCCAAAGTGCTGGGATTACCATGCCTGGCCCATCTCAAAAGTTTTGACATGAGATATTTCATAATCATTTGGTTCTACATACTTAAAATTTCTATGGCGATTTCCTCTTTTACCATAAATTACTGAGATGTATGTTTTTAAGTTTACAAACATGGGCTATTTTTATATTGCTCATTTATGACTTAACGGCAGTGTGGTCAAAGTCATCTGAATGATACCAATTTTTGTGATTTGTTAAGTTTTCCATTGTAACACAATTAGTCTTTATAAATGGCTTATAATGCATCTGCAAATAATTTTCTCTATTTGTTAGGTACAATGTTGAATTTTTAGATTCATTAGATTGTTAATTGTGTTTGTTCATTTATTTTGTATTCTTACTAAATTTTGACCTAATTGTCTATCAATTTTCTGATATGTTAAGATCTCTCACTATGTTGATTTATCAGTTTCTGCTTTAAATTCTATTTTAGCTTTATGTAATCTGTAACTTGTTTTGCTTTATATATATATATTTTTTCTTTCTTTCTTTTTTTTTTTTGAGACAGAGTCTCACTCTGTTGCCCAAGCTGGAGTGCAGTGGTGTGATCTTGGCTCACTGCAACCTCCGCCTTCCGGGTTCAAGTGATTCTCCTGCCTCAGCCTCCCTAGTAGCTGGGGTTACGGGCACGTGACACCATGCCCAGCTAGTTTTTGTATTTTTAGTAGAGACAGGATTTCACCATGTTGGCTAGGCTGGTCTCAAACTCCTGACCTCAAGTGATCTGTCCGCCTTGGCCTCCTAAAGTGCTGGGACTACAGGTGTGAACCATTGTGCCTGGCCAGATGTGTCTATTTTAAGCATCATATAGCTAGATTAAAAATGCAAATGCAATATTATAATTTCAGTCTTTAAATAGGTGGATTTAATCCATTTAGATTTCTTTGTTGTTAGTGTTGTATATGAGTTTATTTCTTCAGTTCTGCTGTCTTATTTGGGTATTTTTGCTTATAATGCTTTTGTGTTCTCTTTTTTCCTCTGCCTTTTGTTGGATTGATAGTTTTTCCTATTTCTCCCCTCTTCCCCACCTCACTTCTGGCTTGAAAGCTATAGATTTATAGTTATCTTTAAAGTATTATCCCTCATAATTAACTATATATTTTCCATCAAACTCTATAGTAATTCAATAATTCTAGCTTCTCTTCAACAGTAAGTCATTTCTCACATGTTACCTACTCATGGAACATTCCCTTTAACTATCTTACAATTGCTATTTATAGTTAGTTTTATTTTTCTTCAATTTTAAAATAGCAAAGTTAATTATTTTTATAGTTCAGCAGTTAATTTAATTACTTATATTAATATAAGTAATATGTGTGTATGTGTGTGTATATATATCTGCCAATAATTGCTTTTTATTTTTGAGTTACTTTTTTTCTTGCTGAAATATATCCTTTAGTAATTTTCTGTTTTGTAATGAGAATCGGAGTATGCCTTTGTATTTCAGATAATGTCTTTATATTGGCCTCACTCTCAAAAGGTAGTTTAGCTGGATATGAAATTCTAGATTGACAGTTAATTTTCTCTCTGTATACTTTTTGTACATCTGTACTTCCTGTTGAGAAGTCTGCTGTGAGCCTAACTATTGTTCCTTTAGACGCTTTCTTTCCCTCTGTGTATTAGTTAGGGTTTGCCCGAGAAACAGAATCAATAAAATAATGTGTGTGTGCGTATACATACATACACATAGTTATATATACACATACATACATGTGTATATACACATATACACATATATATGTGTAAAGATATTTATTGTAAGGAATTAGCTCATGCAACACGGAGGCTTGGCAAGTCTAAAATCTGATAAAGGGAGGTTGGAGATTCAGGGAAGAGTGGCAGTTCAAATCCAGATGCAGTCTGGTGGTAAACAAGGAATGGCCAATGTTGCAAATGAAGTCTGAAGGCAATCCGCTGTCAGAATTCTATCTTGCTTGGGGAAGGTCAGCCCTTTGTTCTATTCAGGTCTTCAGCAGATTGGATGAGCTCAACCCATGTTATGGAGAGCAATCTGCTTTACTCAAAGTCAATTTAAATGGAAATCTCATCAAAAACACCCTCACAGAAACATCTAGAATAATTTCCAAATGTCTAGGTATCCTGGCCCAGCAAGTTGACACATAAAATACGGCTAATTTTGTATTTTCAGTAAAGACGGGGTTTCTCCATGTTGGTCAGGCTGGTCGCAAACTCCCAACCTCAGGTGATTCACCTGCCTCGGCCTCCTAAACTACTGGGATTACAGGTGTGAGCCACTGTGCCCAGCCTCTTGACTTGTTTTTAATGAAGTTATACATTCAGTTACCTCCTTGAATATTTTAAACATAAAAGAAGGCTTTGGTACATGAAACTATAAAATTAATTTCATTTAGGGAAATATATGTTTCAATTTTGATTTTGAGGGCTAACTTACAATTTTGATCTCTAGGCTTTATTTTTTGAGACAAGGTCTTGCTGTGTTGTCCAGGCTGAAATGCAATGGTAAGATCATAGCTCACTGCAGCCTCAACCTCCTGGACTCAGGCAATCTTCCCAACCTCAGCCTCTGGAGTAGCTGGGACTGCAGCTGTAGTGGCAAATTCCCTGCCACTGCTTCCTGCTTCTAACCCCAGAGATCAGCTATTTAAGTCCACAGAAATGTTTATTTTTTGCTTTGGAGTCTGACTGTGTCTTTTTTGTTTTCTCTTATGATTTAGCTTTCATTGCTGTCATGCTTGGAGCAGAGAGTGATCAATGTGAGCTTATTGTGTCAACTTAACTGGTTAACTCATATGTTTAAAAATTTTTGCTTTATTAATGTCACAAGATAAATGATCTGACTGGAAACAATTAGAAAATAAAAGTAGTGGCTCAATATTTACAGGATATTGCTATTGCTTACATTGAGAAAACAAACACTGGTTGTGTTTGCAAATCTTGGCCAGATGATCTTCTTTCAGAATTTGTTCTACTCTCAGTACCAGTATGAATATCAGGTCAGGAGAAAGTATTACTGGTCTTGGCAGCTGGTGGCAGGATGACTTTGTCCTGATCATTTCAAGTTTGGCATGAAATGGAGATTGTGCCATCCTTGTCTACCTCATTGGTGAGAACATGTGCGAAAGCTCTTTGAAATACATTGGGATGCTATAGTATGGTGAATGGTATTACTAATGCTCCTTGTTTATACTCACTGGAGGGGACAGCATTGTATGGCCCAGGGAAATAGTTCTAGAAGCAGGTGGATCTGTGTTCTGATTCTGAGTTTCCCTTATTAATCGTGTGATCTTAGCAGGCAAGTCAGTTAACCTGACTCATCATGAAATGATATCAATACTGTGTGATTTTTTTCCTATTTACTTGGGATAGGACGTCGGCTTCCTCTTTGTTTCCTATCACCCGAACACTTCATTAGTGCCAAGTTCCATCTTGGAGTTAAATGAGGGGACCTAAAATGCCCAGGGCACTTTGCCCATTATCAGTCTTAAATGTGGTTTCTTTTTCCAGGGCTTTATCTATGTGAAGCTGTTCTCATAATTGCCTTTCATTATTTTTTTTTTATTTCTTGGGTGTAGCAAACTAGAACTTGAAAGTGGTTCTGAAGGACATGTCCAAGGGCCCAGGGGGACAGAGGAATAGATCAAGCTCAGGTATCTCCTGTCCCAGCTCTCCTGCCTTCCCTGCCCACTATCTCCAACCATCCCAAGGGCAGGTGTTTGTGATGAGCACACCTACGGTGCTGGCATGTTGTCATCTTCTCTTCTTACTATCATTTACATGTACTGGACCAGAAAGGAATGCATTTAGACCACAGAACCTCTGTGAGGGGATGGAGAATTCAGACATGGTGTGGTAAGTAGGAATGTCATTCCTGCCCTGCAGAGAGGTTACTGTGATTGGCATATATGAATCTGGATTTGGCCATAAGGGACTTGAACAGGGAGCTCTGAGGCGTTGGCTGGTTTTAGCTTCCTCATTGCTCAAAAGGGGTGTTGCTGTTAATGGTGAAGTCCATGGATGAGGGAATGGCACTTTTTGTGGCTCCGGCTGTACTTGTTCCAGGGAAGACCCTGTTTCTCATGCAACGGTGAGGATTGGTGGCTCTTTGTTGAGTTTCAGAGCAGGATCTCTCAGGACGACGCTGCAGTCCCTTCCCTGACTATTTCTTCTTTAAAGTGGCCTCTTGAGAGCCTCTTTTGGCCATCTGCTAAGAATCTGACCAATACCAATTCCTTTCTGAATTTTACTTGCTCTGAAGTCAAACTAAGATGGAGTGACCAGTATCAATATACTTTCCTCTTCTGGTTCCCTGGGTGAAGAAAGATTAGCATTGCTGGAAGGTGAGATGGTTATATTAAATTCATCACTTCTATGCTAAATCTTTACAAATATTAAAAGCAAAGGGTAAAGGGGAGAGGATCCTAACTCAAGCCTGGAAGCTTTTGAATGACTAGAAAACCATTGCATTCAGACACAATAAACATCAATCTGCAGGTATGTTATAATTTTATTTTTTTAAGAGAACATTGAATGGCTGTAACTGTTTTTGTATTGGAGCGGGGGAGCCGTACCCGAACTTGAAAATCTTTCATCTGTTATCCCTAATACAAACTCACAAGTACATCGCAGTCTTCAGGAAGTACAATTAAAAAGAGGGTAATCCTTTTTTCAAGTCCTCAGGTTTAATTTTCCTGATTATGGTAGATTATGAGTCATTCTGAGTCTTGGTCTCCAAGAGAGACAGCGCCTTCCCTTCAGTCCCTTTCAACAGTTGTTTATGGCAGTTTCAGCCTCTTTCTGCCTCTCGGAGGCTCTTTATTTTTAAAGCAAGGCAGACAAGGCCTAAAATTATTCCATTAAAGAGGGGCAATTTTTGTAATGGGACTTAGAGTGCTTTGCAGAAGTGCAGGCAAGTTTCTTCAATATCCTGAGTATTATTCGCTCATTTAGTTAAATGATGTTTCTAATTCCCTGGTAATTACGTGTAATGAGGCACTTTTTCTCTTCTTGATGAGACTTTAGCTTAATATGAGATGGCGTATTTTGTTCTTTTTTTTTTTCCATGGGGATAATTACCCCTTCCCAGGAAAAGCAGGGTTTGTTGTGCAGAATATAGCAAATTATTTTATTTCCTGCCATCTTGACTGCCAGTAAATTATAAAATTAAGTTTCAGTGGCGCATTAGCACCATTTTGGAAAAGGCTCAAGACTCCATTTTTTCTTTTTCTTTCTTTCTTTTTCTTTCTCTCTCTCTCTCTCTCTTTTTTTTTCAATTCATGTACTGCTGTCCTCTGGGACTGTAGAGGCTATTATTCATAGAACAGATGTTTTTTTTTTTTTTTTCCTGCCAATTCCTAGTATTCAGAGGTATTGAAGCGGCAACATAGGTTTAATTTTTCTGGGTGATATCCAGCATAGAATGTTCTTATAAGCATCTTTGTGTTCAGGTAATTATAATCATAAAGTTAAGCAATATGGCCCCTCTCCTCTCTGGTCTTCTCTCACTCCTCCTTTGGATGTCAGATTACTTATTTTTGTGCAATGCTTTAATTAGGTGCAAAGCGACTAAATCTGAATCACATGAAGGTGGTGACACCAAGTATTAAAAGGCAAGAAACTCAGAGTTAATATAGTTAAAATAGTTAAAAATCAAATTTGAGGAGAGAAGAATATGGGGAGAGCATCATTTAATTGAGGACAATGTCATGCTGAACTTTGGTTTTCTGGATTTAATTATTTTTACCAATTTTAAGAATTGTATGTTTGTGTGTGTGTTTGTGCAGGTGCACACTTCTGCCATTTTTATTTTTGTTTGTGCGGAATAAATATTTCTTTGGAAGAAGCAACCAAATGAGATGGAAAGAGGAAAAGAAAGCCTTGGCCTGGCAGCGGGGGGGGCTGGAGTTGTAGGTAGACTCCATTTACTCCCACCTGGCTGTGTGCTTTGGGTGAGACAACCTTTTTGAGCTTCAGCTCCCTCCTGTGTAAAATGCATGATTTGCAGCAGAGGATCTCCAGTCTTTAGAAACTTGAAGGATCTTCATATCAATTAGCAAAAGAACCATGTGTTGGGGTTATAGCAAAGTAGCCCAGATTTAATGTTGTCATTTTGTGCCCCCTACCTGCTCTATCATCCCTTGTAAAGATGCTGGTTCCCAGGGGTCCAGGTGCCCCCATCTCCTGTCTTGCTGATGGCCTTATGGTTTCTGTTTGGGGTCTATTAAACTTCTAGGCCTGGAAAGTAGGGAGATGCCACCAGTGCCATGTCCACACAGGGTCAGTGTTTCAGGTGTGAGGGAACTGGGGCCCTTCACTGCAGCCCTCAGTTTCCCTTGAGTCATGGGTGGCCTAATATTTTCCTTTTCTTGAGAGCAACCAGGTACTTTTTTGTTTGTTTGCATGTTTGAAATCAACAGCAGTGCTCTGAAAATAATACTGTCCTTTTCAGATAAATGGTAAGAGATTAATGTGAGCTACCTTCTTTATGTTTGGGGAATGGGGAATGTTTACCAAAATGAAAAGTCTTTCTCACTTGTATAATTAGCCTGCAATAAAAACCTCCCAGTTGGAGTTTTTATTTTAAGGAACTGCTGTTTGGGATATTTCTGTTATAGCATAGTTATGTTGGTCACTTCACTTTTTCACTTGGGATCACCAAGGAGGATCATGTCTGCTTCCTGATGGGTCCTCCATAGGCATAGCTCCAGGTGCGTGCCTTCTTAGGTCAGCACGCTGCAGGAGCTCCATGCTGACCACACCACAGTGTAAACTCCGAATCCCAGCGTGGACCAGAGGTGGGCCCAGAGTCAGATGGATACGGGTCTGAGTCTTAGATCTGCCATTCACAGATTCGGTGATCTTGCGCAAGTTGCTTACCTTTTTGAGCCTGTTTTCTCATCTTAAAAATGAGCATCATAATAATACCTCGTCAAGTAAAATAAGATACACGTAAGGCACAGAGCTTGGGACTTAACTGCTGGTAATGTGAACTGCTACTATTTTTGTTGTTGTTATTATCGCTACCTCACCTTCTACTGCTTGCCTGGATGTATGTGTGCCACATTCCAGCCGCTGGTCCCTAACTCATCCCAGACTCTCCTGTACTTGTGCCTCTGTACAGGTTTCTCTGCCCAGCATGCTTTCCCTTTCTTACTTCCCCTGCCATTCATTCATTCATCTTTATTCATTTATTCATCAAATACTAATGGGGAGGATCCGTGATGTGCCAGTCCCATTGACCTATTGGGCTCATCTCAGACACAGCTTTGGTGACTGCCCTAGTGGAAAGGGTCCTCTGCATCCCCCAGGGGCCCTCAGGCCCATGCTTTGCTGTGGCCACATAAAATGCACAGGGCCCTCTCTCAGTCACATCTGTTCTCTTTTCCATGTTGGTCCTAGCACACAGCATCTCCCATGGAGGAACTATGTGAACAGAGACTGAATTGAGGGAAATCACTTTTGGAATCCCAGCCCTCTCCTCAGGCCCCAGGGGGAGCATGAACTGTGCTGTGGATGAAGTTGGCACAGTGAGTCCCTGGGATGGAACCTGCACTCGATGCTTGCCCCATGGCTGGGTGAGTAGTGAAGCAGTCAGTGCAAGCTTCTAGCCCAGGCTTCCCTCTCAGTAGCATGTGGCCTTGAGCACGGCACAGAGCCTCCCTGCCCTCTCCCCCATTTTCTCTTCCGTCAGCTGGGTATAACTGATGCCACAGTCTCACTGACAGATGCTGAGTGAGGACGGACTGAGTGGGCATGTGAGGCACTTAGCTCCATGCATGGCTCACCGACATTGGCTGCTCTTGTTATCATTACAGTGGTGATTCTTGGCCTTTCTACATGAGAGATTCTCAAACCTGGCTGCTACCTATGAGAATCATGTGGACAGCCTTTAAACAAAGATTCCTGGGCTCCCCTTTGATCTTCTGCATCAGAACTGCCAAGATGGAGTCTGGGAATGTGTTAGCTACATGCTCTTAGGATGACTCTGGTGCCCAGCCTGGGAACCTACAAGGGGCATGCTCCTGGCATGGGCAGTGTCTGTGTCTAGTGGTATCAAATACTGTCCTGTTAAATCAAGAAGTGCTCTCTATACTGGGTTGAATAGTGTCCCCTCCCAAAATTCCTGTCCACCTGGAATCCATGAATGTAACCTTTTTTGGAAATAGAGTTTTTGCAGATGTAATCAAGTTAAGGTGAGGTCATGCTGGAATAAGGTGGGCCATAAATTCAATGTAACTGTGTATCCTTATAAGAAGAGGGGAGCTTTGTCCACAGAAACAGACATAGATAGAAGTTGGTTATTTGCCTGTGGAGGCAGAGATTGGACTGACGCTGCCACAAGCCAAGGAACGGCTATCAGAAGCTGAAATAGGCAAGGAACAGATCCTTCTCTGGAGGCTCTGGAAAGGGCAGGCTTCTGACCTCCAGAACTGCAAGAGAATACATTCCTATTGTTTGAACCCCTCAAGCTGGGGACGATTTGTTACAGCAGCCCTAGGAAATGAATACAGGCTCCAAGTCATGTTCTGAGAATTCCGCTTTGAGGCAGAAACTCTGTCGATGAGGCCCACTTTGTGAACAGTTGACATGCTTTCAGCTTTATAAACATCACTTCAAATCTTAGAAAAAAATTCCCCTCTCTGGGCAAAATGGGTGCTGACATATTTTTTAAACAGCAGGTTAAATGTTGAGGGTATAAGGCACCTCTGGCCCATATGGGACTGAGCATGTGCAGGGAGGAGGCCGACAACTGGCTGAGCAGATGCAAGCCTCCGTTTGTTTATTGCTACCTTTCCAGAGCCTCAGGGATGCTCGGTGGACACCTCACAGGAGGTGAGATTGGCAGAGCAGGCTCTGGTCTTAGCTGTCCTTCTTCCTTCCTGAAGTCACCTGATCTTGCGGAACCCAAGTTTCTCCACCTGTAAATGAAACACACTAGATTATTGTGAGTGAGCATCAAAGGAAATCAAGAATGTGTGATTTAGCTCTGCATGCAACGGGATCTCTAGATAATTTTCATTGCAGTTATTTTGATTTCAGTTTGGTGAGTCGACTCCCCCAGGTTTTGAAATGAACACAGGGAGGCAGAATGTGTGTTGTAATCCCAGGCTACAACTCTGGAGCCTTTATTGAAGGAGAAGACATTTTTTAGTTGTAAGAATGAAAAATGGAAGGCGGGGGAGCCTATGTGGCAAGGAATTCAAGAAATGGGGCAACTGGCCACTGGCGATGGGAAGGCCCATGGCAGATTCTGAAAACTCCTCTGGAGTTTCTGCTTGAGTTCCTGTTTGCCTCTGTGAGCCCCTCACTCTCTCGTTGCTGAGACATCTTCACCACGGCTGAGGGGGCCATATGCTGTTCTTCAGGTGGTGGAGGGCAGAGACCGAGGGAGTCAATAAAAAGGAGAGGGCTGGAAAATTCCTCTTAGCATAAGAATAAACAATGATTTGAATATTCAGTGGTGAGGGTTATAAATAACTGTGAGTTTTCATTGACGTGCAAGCAGTGATACATTTTGTACAATAATTAGTTATTTGATTACTTTTGTTTTAGCCTGAAGTAGAGGACAATTGACAAATGTGAATACCTCTGAGACTGATGGGGCGCAGTAAACTAACTTTATTTATTGCAAAATGCAATTTTATTAATATGAATTGACAGTAATTAATTTGCTAGTGTTGATGTTGTTAATAATTGCATGTAATTTATGAAATATTCATGCTAGAGCAGAATAAAATAATGCACAGGTCCTCTGGCTTGTTTGTTAAGTCTGTATTTCAACAAAGCCTTTCTAATTCAATGTATTCATAGTATGGTGGTTTGAAATTCCACAAAATTACCAAAAATGTTTTAATTCCTTATTTGAGTGTTTCTTAACTCTACTTCTAGCCATTTCCAGGGATACTGTGCTTATACTTAGGGTACCATGAAACTCCCTGAAATTAAATGGAGGATGTGTTTTTTGAGACCCTCCCCCAGAAGATTAAGTACCAGTGCATTGTCTAACCTAATCTTCATAAAATCCAAAAATAGTTATTTTATTCCCATTTCATAGATAAGGAAACCAAGGCTGAGCGAGACATCTTTGTTCTCTGTCCCATGTAGGTTGAAGTGTCAGAGGCAAAATTCAACTCTGTCCTCTGGCTTCTAAATCCGAGACCCATGGAGTAAAATCTAATTTTGCCTTTATTCCAATTTTTTTTTTTTTCTGAATGAAAGTATGGACTGTTTCCCTCTCCTAATTCAGTTTGGCCCTCTTGTTCCTAGAAAAGGATTGTAATTAGAGGGCATCACAATTGAATTCAGCTAATGCGATCAGCAACATGGGGGCCCTGCTGGAGCCTGTGGTCAGGCTCTGCGGAGGCGCTTCAAGCTGCTCTCTTGCTTTGGAGACCCCCTCCCCACTCTGGGGGCTGCAGGCCAGGGGCCAGGAGGTGGCTGTATTTAGGAAGAGGCAGCTGTGGGGTGCTGGCACATGCTCTAAACCCCCTCAGAAGTCAGGGCTCAGGTCCTAGCTCCAGGGCTGACTTCCTGGGCCTGCAACGTGTTTCTGCACTGAGAAGGGCTCCGCGTTTGGTTCAGTGCTCTACTGTCACCAATCCTTAGTAACTTTTGAACAACGACACTACGTTTTCATGTTGCCCTGGCCCCGACAATTCTGTAGCCACTGCTGTATTCCCTCTGGGACTCTAAGACAACTTATTTCACTTCTCTGAGCCTCAGCTCTTCATCTGGAAAATGGGGATGAGATGTTTTACTCTCCCAGGTTCTAGAGGGGGATAAATGAATGCATGCCCCCAATGCCTTGTACATTCTGAAGCCGACGCAAGGGATTTGTATCAGAGTGTTGTCTTTCAGGGTCTGTACCTTCCTTCTTATAGGGAGCAAGAGCTGCAGAAGGATGGCCACAGGAGACTGAGTGTCCAGAGCTCTTCCTCAGCCCCCTTGACCCGCATCCCAGGGCAGAGGCAGCAAACAAAGACCTAAGTCTACAGATAATCCAAGGCAATAAATGCACTTCACATTCCTGGCTAGGGGTCTGGGAGCTTAGCACCAACGCCATCACATGGGAAGGTTTAGGGTTTGAGAAAGCACCACCATTACCTACATGTTTCACCCCCAGGCATATTCCCTATTTGTTTTGAGAAGAAAATGAAAGAAAAAGATTTTCTGCACAAAGTTTCCATCTGGCAAACATTTTTCCAGCTCTGGGACCTTGGACACATTTTCATCTCAGAATTGTTTTTTCTTTTGTAAAATGATGTAATAATTGCAGATATCTCCCTGGGCTATAGTAGGTATTAGACAAGAAAATGCAAGTAGAACTCACAGAGCTTGGGCTGTAAGAAGCACTCAGTAACAGTTAGCTTTGCTTTGCTGTCTTCCTGTCATTGGTATTCATTAATAAAATTTATGCTGCTCACAGAACTGTTATTTATTTATTTTTTGAGACAGCGCCCTGCTCTGTCCCTCAAGCTGCAGGGCAGTGGTGTGATCATGGCTCATTGCAGCCTCAACTTCCCGGACTCAAGCACCCCGCCCACCTCAGCCTCCCAAGTAATTGGGATTACAGTGTCGTGCTGTAACGTCCGGCTAATTTTATACTTTTTGTAGAGACGGGGTTTTGCCATGTTGCCCAGGCTGATCTTGAACTCCTGAGCTCAAGCGATCTCCATATCTCAGCCTTGCAAAGTGTTGGGATTGCAGGCATGAGCCACCACACCTAGCCAACTCTGTTATCTTTGACAGGGAGGGTGAAGAAGGGTTAAGGTTGGGGTGAGAAGGTGGAATTGGTCTTGTCACTCTAGGCTTGCCTAGCCCCTCTTGCTCACCTACCTCACCCATTTTCTTACTCTGTTTATCCTCCCTGAGTACCTGGGTAAATTTGCAACACTACCACCTCCAACCCCCAACACCTAGGGAGGGTATTCAGGTGGGGGGCTGGGTTGCCACCCCTGCTTGCTTCTTCCCCAGAACCTCGATTTTTGCTCCTCAGACCTCATCTCCGTGATCTTCCTGCACTGGGATTGTGATTAAATGCCTGTACTCAGGATCCACATGAAGGTGAGCTGCTCGTGGAAGGAGAGCACTTTTCCTACACCTCGTCCCAGCCTAGCTCAGCACGGGGCTGCCCTGGCTGATTCCCAGTGAACATCTGTCGAATAAACAAAGAAACTGAAGGAAAGGGCCGTCTGCATATAGACAACACCTCTTTTCTTTTTTTCTTCCTTCTCTTTTCATATTTTTTTCTTTTCTTTTTAACCCTCTTACCCATTTCCAAGTGTACAATTCAGTGCAAGAAGCACATTCACAGTGTCGTGCAACCATCACTACCATCCATGTCCAGAACCTTTCTTCATCCCATACAGAAACCCTGTACCCATTATGCAATAACTCCACATTCCCTCCTCCCCCCAGCCTTTATTTTACTTTCCGTCTTTATGAATTTGCCTGTTCTGGAGGCCTCATGTAGGTGAAATTGTATAATATTGGGCCTTTTAGATCTGGCTTTTTTCATTTAGTATGTTTTCAACATTTATCCATGTTGTAACACATAATCAGAATTGCATTTCTTTCTAAGCCCGAATAACATTCCACTACATGGATTTTAACTATCCATTTTGTTTATCCATGCAGTTACTGATGGACACTTGGGCTGTCTCTGCCTTTTGGCTACTGCGATGAGTGCCGCTCTGAACACTGGTGTACAAATATCTGAGTGACGCTTCCAGTTCTCTTGGGTGACAATTACCTAGAAGTGTAATTGCTGGGTCACTTGGTAATTCTATGTTTAACTTTTTGAGGAGCTACCAAACTGTTTTCACAGGAACTGCACCATTTCACATTCCCACCAGAAACGTCTGAGGATTCCAGTTTCCCCATCTTCACTGACACCTCTTGTTCTACACAGCACTTTTAATCACTGGGCAAAGAACTGCCTCCTTCTTCATAGGCATCTTTGCTTGAAGCAGACTCTAAACCAGGGAGAGCAGGTGCAGGAAAGGAGAGGGCCCGGAGAATCACAGTTATTTACTTTTGCTCAGAGATGCTGAGGGCGCCCTTGCTCTCAGCAGGGACAATCTCTGGTTGAAGCTGCTGAAAACCCATCTTCCTCTCTGCTCTTCCAGCAACAAGAGCGACAGGGAAACGGGGGACATTATATGAGTGAAGATGGCGGCCACCTTCTGATGCCATTCTTGGCTAATTCTGACTACATAATGTGGAGTAAAAGTTTGTCTCCATATGACCTGCTACAACAAATAATGAACCATTATTTTCCTGGACAGAGGTGTTGTCAGGGTGTGTGGCTGGGACTGTCACCATGGAGGCAACGTGAATGTACCAAGCACTTTCTATGCTAAGGACTTGGTTGTTTTAACACCCTAGTCGCTTTAGTCATTGATGAGCTTCATGATGACATTGAGCATCTGACACTCCCATCCTTTGGATGGGGCCCCGTTGGGGTGCCAAGCAGGGGCTGCTGTGTGCGCATGGTATCCTGGGATTCTAAAAGACACAAAGTGCCCCCCTCTCACTAGGATCTCTTTCTGTAGCAGGAACCCTCAATGGAGGTTATCCAGCCTGGACAGAGGCTGAGGATCCCAGATTCTCTGGTTTGAGAACCTCTCTGGATCTGCTAGAGATCCCAGCCTGTCCTGTGGTGACCAAGGCACTGGGATGGAGCTCGTCTTCATCAGTAGAACTGGCCCCTCTTCTTGGTGGAGGCTGAAGCCTGCAGGAGTACTGTCCCACAAGGCAGCAGGGCAGGGCAGGGCAGGGCAGCCACAGTTTACTGGTAAATGGGCCCACAGCATACTTACTTGCAATGTAGGGTCAACAAGTAGGGATGTAGGGCAAGACTTTGAAAGAAGGTAAATAGGCCAGCGCAGCAGCTCATACCTGTAATCCTCACTTTGGGAGGCTGAGGTGGGTGGATCACCTGAGGTCAGGAGTTTGAGAACAGCCTGGCCAACATGGTGAAACTCCCTCTCTATTAAAAATATAAAAATTAGCTGGGCGTGGTGGCAGGTGCCTGTAATCCCAACTACTTGAGAGGCTGAGGCAGGAGAATCACTTGAACCCAGGAGGCAGAAGTTGCACTGAGCTGAGATCACACCACTGCACTCCAGCCTGGGTGACAAAGGGAGACTCAAATAAAAAAAAGATGAATGAAGAGAGAGAGATATGTGTCAGGTTTCCTGGACACTCCCAGGACCGTGGGAGATGTGGTGAGCACGGAACCACCCTCTTGCCTTTCTGGGCTGTGTCCCTGACTTGGGCAGTCAGTGGCCCCTTATTGAGACCTTACTACGTCCCAGGTACTATGCTTTGCACCTGACAGACCCCTCATCACCCACCCTGTGTTGGGGATTACCAGCTTCCCTTTGCAGTGTGACTTGCACTTGGGTTGTGGCTATGATATTTCCCAGTTGAGTGACCTTGGGCACATCAGTTTACCTGTGGGCCTCAGTTTCCTAGTTTGTGAAAGGGAGATAGTGGTCTTCACAGGGAGAATAAATGTGAAAATACTCTCTGTAAAGTGGAAAACATGTTTTAAATGTCAGAGCTACAAGGAGTGCGAAGTTACTGTATGACAAAGTTACACTGACACAAAGAACTGTGAAGATGTTAGGGTTCACATGAACAAATAAGGGAAAGTTGGAATATCTTACGTGTTCAGGCACAAATATCGATGCTGAAGTGTGCAACTATTAGCAACACGAGCAGAATAACCACTGCACAGCTGGTAGGGGCTGGACAGGGATTCAAACTCTGATCCTTTGGAGACCAAAGTCCATGTCCTTACGCAGCACACTGCAGGGTCCCCATGAGCTTGTGTGAGTCTCACAGTGGCCCTGTTCAGCAGGCCAAGAAGAAAGTAACAACCCCCTTAAAAAATGAGGAGATGGAGGCTGACAGAGTGGCATTATATGTGAGAACTCATGCAAGGGTGTGGAGTCAGAGAAAATTTAGTCTCAGATCCTGAGGTCTAGAGTTTATAATTCATTCATTTATTTAAGAAATGTTTATTGAGCAGCTTTTATGTACCAGGGACCGTTTGGGGAGCTTTGAACACCACGTTGAGCAAATTCAGCCCTCATGGACCTTTTGGGATATGAGGGAGGCCAGACAAGTCAATAACCCCATAAATGAGGCACGTAGTTGCAGCTGGGCTAAGAACACAAGTTCCTGCAAATGACAGACATGATGCACTGAGGGCCTGGGAAAGGCTATGCAGGAACTTCCCTGAGGAAACACTGAAAGCCTGGAAAGGAAGGCAGAGGGGGAGAGGATGCCCGAGCAGAGGCCCTGGGGAGGCACACAGGACTGTGGGGTTGGAGCTGAGAGTGGGGTGAGGGCGGTGTGAGGTGTGGAGGGGGGAGGAGGGTTTGGGCCATGTTTTGAGGTCTTGTCTTCATCCTAAGAGCAGTAGGAAGTTTTCTGAGGATAGGAGAGAGATCAAATTTGGACTCCAAAAAGCTCATTCTGGCTTCAGTGTACAGAGCAGACTCAGAGAAAAACCAGTTAAAAGTGGCAAAAAATGAAGAACACATCATCCAAGTAAAATCTTAAATAGCTGATGCATTCACTAGTTTAAACAAGTCAAGAAATGCCCCAACCTAGGTATCTGCATGTGTGCCTGTAATGCACACAGCCTTGTCACATTGCACTGGGGCTGGCCAACCAGCCCGAGGAGGCATCTGATCCTCCCCATTTCTCTATGTCCCCTGAGCTGGCTCTGCACCTGAGCTGAGCCCCCAAGAGCCCTCAAGACCTCTTGCTGAATAAATGGACGCGTTATGATAGTGTCATCCTTCCAGCCAGTCTCTGACACCTGAGATAAGAGGACTTCAGGGTACCATTGCCCACCATCCCTCTAAGCTTGGGGCCTCCTAGGTTGGTCCTCAGGGGCTGGCAGTGGAGTAGGATGTCCTGGAAGTAGTACTCTACACAGTGCCGAGAAGTCCAAGGGGAAGGCTGCTTAAAACCATCCAACCTAACTCGTTCTTCTGGGAGACACTGAAGGCAGGGGAATGGGAGCTACTGTGGAGCCTGCAAGGTGACAGACCAAGAGCCCCTGAAAGCAGAGGAAACTCGAAGTGGAGTGCAGTAAATGCGGGTGGGCATTTGTCTTCACAGTGGCCTCCCCATGTCATGCACATCTACCCCATCTCCCTGGAACCTCCATGGGGCTGTAATGGGGCTATTCCTTACATGTGCTGCATCAGAATACAAGGTGGGCCACAGGAGCGGAATTACAGGGAGACTTGGCTTTTCTGACAGCGATCTAGGACAAGGCAACAGCAGGAGAGAGCTGAAAGGAAAGACCAGGAGTTTGCTGGAGTGAAGAGTTGTTCTCATAAGTTGGAGACCTGGATGGTGAGATGCGCCATTTCCTCCCGTTCAGTGGTGGCCCCTGCCTCTTCACTTTGCGTGTGGCTTGAGATGGGCCAAATCATGATTCCTTGAGGACAATGAAGAAAATGAATGTGTCACGAAGCAATTTAGTGCCAAGTGTCTGAGGGAAGAGGTGTCAGCTAGAGTCAGAGGAGCAGGGGGAGGCTCGTAGGGTATGTGAGGGCAGCTTAACTGGGTCCTTGGGACCATGCCCAGATAAAACCTGGGATTTTCCAGTATGGAGTTGGGTTTGCCCATGACTTCAGATTAGCTGGGTGGTTCTGACTCACAGTCTCTCATAAGGCTACAGAACAGTCAAGCTCTCCACAGGGGCTCCAGTCATCTTAAGGTTTGAACGGGGCTGAAAGATTCACTTCCAAGGGAGCTCACCCACATGCCTGGCAAGTTAGTGCTGGCTGTGGGCAGGAGGCCTGAGTTCCTCACCAGGGGTACCTCTTCATAGGGCTGCTTGAGTATCCTCACAACATGGCAGCTGGCTTCCTGGATAGTGAGTGACCCAAGAGAGAACAAAGTGAAAGCAATGGCTTTTCTGACCCAGCCTGAGAAGTCCCACTCCACCATTTCCACAACGCCCCATTGCTTATCCAGGGCAGCCTTATTTGATACAGACGGGACTATAGAAGGATGCAAATATCCAGAGGCAAAGACCATCGGGGGCCCTCTGAAAAGCTGGCAACCACACCTGGCCTCAGTGTCCTCACCTGTAAGGAGCAATCATGCCTGCTCAATTGCCTCACTGTAAGACTAAAAGGAGATCCTCTGTGGGAAGGATGGGAAGGGCCACAGCAGTTAGGAGCTCAGGGATAAGATCGGTGTGATGGTTAATTTTATCTGTCAACTTGATCACTAAGGGATGCTCAGCTGGCCAGGTGCATCTATGAGGGTGTTTCCAGAAGAGATTAGCGTTTGAATCAGTGAGCTGAGTAAAGATCTGCCCTCACCAAAGTGTGTGGGCAGTAGCCAATCCTTTTAGCCAATCAGACTGGAATGAAAAGGTAGAGGACAGGCGAATTTGCTCTCTCTTTGAAATGGAACATCTGTCTTCTCCTGCCTATGGACATCAGAGCTCCACGTTTTCAGGCCTTCACATTCCAAGGCTTACCCCCAGCAGGCCTCTGTCCCTGGTCTCAGGCCTTCGGACCCAGACTGAATCACAACACCGGCTTCACTGGTTCTCCAGCTTACAGACAGCATATTGTGGGGGCTTCTTTCATAACTACGTGAGCCAATTCTCCTACTACATTCCCCGTTACGGATCGATATATCCTCTTGGTTCTGTTTTTCTTGAGAATTCTAATCCAGTAGGATAAACAGGGTGAGATGTCCAAATTGTGATGTATTGTAAATGTAAAATATGTCCCCAGATTCCTAAGACTTAATATGAAAAAGAATGTAAATTATCTCATTAACATGTTGAAATGATATTTTAAATAGTGTGTGAAAGACATTTTTTATTAAAATTAATTTTACCTGTTTCTTTTCTTTAGTTAATGTGGCTTCCAGAAAATTTGGAATGATATATATGGCTGGCATTCTATTTCTATTGGGCAGCTCTGGCCTACACTATCAGCCCGGATGGTGTCCTCATCCATGTCTCTTCAGAGCTTCCAAAGGGCTCAATGCAAAGCAGATGCTAATACATGTCTGAGTAAGTGCTCAGAACACAGTAGGTGTCCAAGAATGTCAAACAGACACCCCAGGAGAGAGAGAACACCATGATCTTTGGAGTCAGACAAATCTGAATTCAAATCCTGGTTCAACTCCTGGTGGGGTGAGTTCTTAACCTTATGAACCAAAGATTCCACATCTGCAGAATGGGTCTGCTAGTCCCTGCTCAGCTCCCTCTGCTCAATTCAAAGATGTAAATGAGGTGTAACTGTGCTGATGGGAGGCCTCACTGTGCGGGCTCTTAGTATGAGTGCATGCTGGCTCAGGCTGAAAGCAGCTCAGGGGTGGGTGTCAGGATGAAGCCGAGGAGCAGCAGCGCATGTGAATGTGTGCACATACATGGGGGCCAGTTGCACACTAGCCATGTGCCTGCTGTTGGCAGAGCCCCTTTGGGTTTTCTTTCCTTTTCCTTTTTTTTTTTTTTTTTTGAGATAGAGTCTCACTCTGTTGCCCATGCTGGAGTGCAATGGCACAATCATAGCTTGCTGAAGCCTCAACCTCCTGGGCTCAGGTAGGTGATCCTGTCACCTCAGCCTCCTGAGTAGCTGGGACTACTACCATGCACCACCACATCTGGCTAATTTTATTTTTATTTTTTTTGTGGAGACTGGGTCTCATTATGTTGCCAGGGCTGGTCTTGAACTGCTGGCCTTAAGCAATCCTCCCACCTCAGCCTCTTAAAGTGCTGGGATTACAAGCATGCACCATTGTGTGTGGCCAGGATTTGCTCATATTGCTGTTCTGTTTCTGTGCCCTGCTGGGGCCTGGTCTTCAATCCTGATGGAGGCAGAGACTATGGACACAGAGGGTGAGAGGAGAGTAGCCTGCCCAGCACTGGCCTGTCCCCTTAGCCCATCCTGTGGAACAGCTTGGGGGACACCCCTCCTGACAGTGGAGACTAGTCCCAAGGGCAGGAGCACAGGAGCACATCGGAGGGACAGTCTCCCCTGAACCACCGGTGTCTCTCCAGGGGCCTGCCCACCCCTACCCTTGCTAAGAATCAGCTCCAAGCTCCACACCCCCATGTCTGTTCCCAAAGAGACCACAGACAAACAAAAGGAAGATGCATTTTCTGTTATCATGCCACGAAATCCTTACGCTTAATTAAAATGTGCCATGGCAACCAGTGAGGTGTGTGTAGCCTGGCGCAGAGTGGCCATCACAGCCAAAGGCGATGCCACGTGCCATCCCTTTGTTCTCGGCTCTGGGAGAGGTGACCACACTGTTCCCTTTGTGAGCGTGGCCTTTGTCTGAGGCACAGGGCAGAGCCGGAGAGTCTCGGTGGGGCTGACGCCTGAGGCCTTTTTGGGCCAGTGCCCTTGCCAGGCTGGGAAGCTGGGCAGTCCCAGGGCAGGCCCAGTCTGTGTCAGCTGAGGGCTGTGCTGGGAACACAGGTGTGGTAAGGCATAGTCCCTGCACTCTACATGCTGCTGGGGGAGACAGACGCACAGCCAGCTTGCTGTATGACAGGGCTATAAGACTTTGGTAGGGCATGAGAGGCAAGGTACCATGGAGCCTAGGCAGGGGCCTGAAGGTGGAATCAGAGGTGGCTTCCTGGAGGAGGGGTCATTTGAGTAGTTGAGGACTAGTCAGCAGAAGGGAGATGAGTGTGAGTGAGATCAGAAGTGAGGAGGGATGTTCATGGCAGAGGAGCAGCACAAGCCAAGGTGTAGGGTCATGGTACGCAGGGGCTGGTGTGCAGCTCTCAGCTCCTGGACCGTAAGGATCAGGAGGAAGTGGTGGGTGCTGCGGCGGCTGGAGGAAGATCTTGGAGAGCCGGTGTGCCAGGCTGAGAGACCTAGATGTGATGTGATCTGGGCAACAGGAGCAACAGAAGGTGACTAAGTGGATCGGCCACCAGTGTGCACCGGAGAAACTCAGTTGGCTCCTCTGTCCCTCTGTGAGGTTGACTTGTGCTGGGGCCACAGGGGGGTCCTGAGGGACAGAGGGGACGACCTTGGAGAACACTCACTCCCATTATGGAAAAATACTACAAACTGCAATCCTAGGGGGTGGCAGATCAGCAGAGCCTTAGGAAGGGGGTAGCCTAGCATCCGGGGACCAGAGTCACTTTTGGAGTCACATTGCTGTGTGACCTTGGACAAGTCACTTAACCCCTCTGGGCTTTGGGTTTCTCTGCCTCTCTCTTTCTCTCTCTCGAAACAGGTTCTTGCTGTGTAACCTAGGCTGGAGTACAGTGGCAGGATCAACACTCACTTCAGTCTCCACCTCCGAGGCTCAATCGATCTTCCTGCCTCAGCCTCCCGAGTAGCTGAGACTACACACATGCACCACCATGCCCGGATAGTTTTTCTATTTTTTGTAGAGACAGATTTTCACTATGTTTCCTAGGCTGTGTTTCTCATTTTTAACATGAGGAGGAAATGAAATCACTTGCATGAATGGTCTGTTTCATCCACTGACCATGAGTAGAGATCATCACATATTGACAGAAGGAGTGAGGGATGGTGGTGTTGACCTGCAGCACTGGGCACTTGCCCAAGCCCAGCAGTTTAAGTTGTCAGGAGATGCCAGGAGAGCTGTGACAGCATTGGCTGCAGCAAAAGAGTCATTAGACTTGAGTGTAAAAGCTGGGAGCATGAGGTCACTGCAGCTGTCTTAATATCCGAAATTAAAATCATATTAAGGCTTAGTGAATGTTCCAGCTGCTTCTTGGTTGCCTTTGAGCTGCTTCATGAAGAATGGGAGGCCCTTGGGTTGTTTTCTGCAGGTTCCTGGCTTAGACTGGGCAGGTGAAGGCACAGCTGGGTGTGGCATGCACAGGGCCAACGAAGGGAGCCCAGAAACCTCACTTGGGAAACTTTGTGGTCCAGAGACAGAATATATCTTACTACATCCACCCCAAATCCACAGAATATACATTCTTCTCAGCACCAAAAAAAAAAAAAAGGAATATATCTTACTACAAGGGCTGTTGCTTGGGTGGGGTAGATTTCTAGGGTCTTTTAAAAGCCATCAATATAGAGGCTCCAGAGCCACCCGGACCATGATTATTTAAGTCATATATTCAGCATGAGGCTCCCTCCCTTGACGCATCCAATTTACCCTGTCTTCTCTAGGTTAGCCTAGAAAGGAGGAACTGGTTTTCTTTAAATAAATATGGGTTGCAGCTTATGATTCAGAGGGTCTAAGGACTCCTGTGATTTCTCAGTCCCCTTGTAAGGTTTAGGTTTGGAACAGAATTAAAACACCAAAGGCAAGAAGTCTAAAAGGGAGAGATGATTCCTGCCGATTCCTTCTGGCACCTGCAGTGCCTGTGACAATCTGCCGCACGGGGAGCCCACGCCACTGAGAGGGAAATGGTTCAATTCAGGACTGGTTAGAAATTGGGCTCATATACCAGCCATTAGGGAACTTTACTTGATGAGAAAATGAGAACCTTTTGTAGTTGCTAAAGAGAGCACCATTCTTAATTTGACCTCTTCTTAGTCATGGGAGATGGGCACTTTATTGGAAACTCAAGTGCTCAGAGTAAGAAGAAAAGGAAGCCTCTGGTGTGAGGAAGGGAGGCCAGCTGCGTCTTATTCCCTTGTGTCCATGCTGTGTTCGTGGTGTGCGGTCCCTGGAGCAAGTGCAAGGAATAAGACAAAAACATCAGTGACTGTGTGGAGGCCCTGATGGACAGAAATGTTAGTCTTTCGTGAGATCTATGACGGGACACCATGAGGATGCGTGAGGGCTCTCTCACGAGCAGCAGATGAAAACTGTTTTCAGAGCAGTGGCAGGGAAATCTATATTGGCATTTGGCACGACATTTGAATTATTTGATGAACTAGACAAGGTCTGACATCCTTTTGGTCGGGTTGGTTGCCCAAGGTTTATACACGGGTACAGTCCTGTTAGACAAGCAGACTGAAGGAAGTGGGATGAGTTTGGAAGTGGGGTCTGGGAGATTTGAGTTCTGCAACTTGATCCACTTTGAGCTGCTTGACCTTGAACCATGTCCTATACTTTTTTGGACTTTATTTTTCTGAAAGATGAAACATGGATTTATGATCAAAATTGTTTTCAGGTCCAGGTTGTATGAGTCTGTAATGATTTCCACTGCCCTAGACACCCACCAAGGCACAGACTGGCTTCCAGAAAATTGTTCTGATGATCTCCTCCCTCTAGGCAGCCAAAGAGCAGCTGCCAGTTAATTCAGGGTTAACAGTGTCTAGCTGCCTGTCTGTGGAGCTGTGGTGTGGTACACACTTGGTTTTAGCAGGGCTTGTTACTTGACAATTTTGAAGCTGGAAAATGTGCTTTAGGACACCATGTATATTGGCTCAAACCATCAACTAGTTCAGTACTTGCAACAAATGGCCTTCACAGTCAAGATCTGAAAGATGCAATTTTGCAGTAGCCTGGGAGAAAGGCTAAGTCTAGAAGGGAAGGAGAGCTTTGAGGGGGCCAGATTGGTGGGGTGGAATTGTTTAGAAGAACTAGAGGAAAAACACAAGAAACTTTTATGCATGCTACTTCCAATCCTGAGACTTTGCTATACAGAGCAGGGAATCAGCTTTAATCTGAATGTGTACCAGAAAAGTTGGAGGATCACTCATAGTACGAGTAAATTTTTTATGTCTAAAACAATGCTCTTCTAAGTTACATGGAGGCAGTCACTGTCAGAACGGAATGGCGTCAGGGTGGCTCTCTGGCCTCTCCCTTGTAATCAAATAAAAGGACACTTTTAGCAGCCTTAGCCTGTGTGGTAGGTTTGTAGGGTAGCTTGTTGGTAACTTTCATTTGAATTTCTTGATTACAAAAGAGGTTGATTACCTTTTTATTAATATATATTTACTGGTATTTAGATTTCCACTTTGTAAAATGTCTATTCAAGTCTTTAAAAAAATACTGAATTGTCTGAATTTCTTATACTGGTTTCTGAGACTTCTTGATATATTCTGGATGTGAGCCCTTTGTTGGTTTTATGTGTTGCAAATAATTTGTGCTCTGTGGCTTCCATTTCCTTTTTCTTACTAGTATGTTTTGATAAACAGAAGCTTTTAATTTGAATGTAATGAATGTTACCAACCTTTTCCCTTATAGTTAATGTTTTACCTTGTTTTATAATTCTTTCCAACAAAGACAGTCTTCTGTACTGTTTTGCCTTTACATTTAGGTCTATAATCTACCTGGAGTTGACTTTTGAGTATGGTGTGAGGTATAGGTCCACTTTAATTTTTTTCATATGGATATCAAATTGTCTCAGCTCTGTTTATTATCCTCCTCCAACGATTTGCAGTGCTACATTTATAATAAATCAAGTGTTCATATATGCCGGGATTTGTTTCTTGGTTTTATATTCTGTTCCATTGGTCTGTTTGTCTCTCCTTGAGCCAGTATATTGTGCTAAGTTTAATAACAGTTTTATTTTCTGGTCTTAACAGCTAGCAGGACAAGTACTCTAACTTGTTCTTTTCAAGAGATTCTTGGCATTTTGCTTTTACATATGAAATTTAGACTTGCCTTTCAATTTATACAAAATATCTGTTGGGGATTTTGCTAATGGGATTACTTTGAATTTATAAATCATTTTAGGGAGAAAATTAATACCTTTGCAATAATTGAGTCTTCCAATCCATGAACATGATGTATATTTCCATTTACTTAGGTCTCATTTTAACGTTTATTTTAGGTTGAAAGGTATATTTGCAGGTTTGTTATATAGGTAAGTTGCATGTTGTGACAATTTGGTGTACGGCTTATTCCGTTACCCAGGTAAATGCATAGTATACTTAGGTCTTCTTTAATAGTTTCATAATTATGTGGTTTTAATCATGGAGGTCTTGAAGAAGTACTTGATACTTTTGATGCAATTGAAAATTGTATCATTAAAAAATTTTTTTGGAATGTAGAAATACAATTATTTTTTATATATTGATTTTTTAAAGATGTGGTAGGCTTGTCAAATTCCATTATTAATTATAATTATCTAAGGATTTTAAGATTTTTAAAATGTAAATAATAGTATGCAATCTCAATAAACAATAGTAAACAATCATCTACAAATTATGCCTTCCTTTCCAATCCTTACACTATTTATTTTTCCTTATTGCACTGACTAAGGACCTCTAGTAAAATGTTCACTAGAAGTAGTGATAGTGGGCATCATTGTCTTGCTTGCAATTTTAAAAACAAAACTCTCATAATTTTACGATTAAGCAAAATGTTTGGTAAGAGTGTATATCCCTTATCAGTTTAGGGAAACTTCCTTCTATTTCTGGTTTATTACAACTTTTCTCCCCTATCATGAAGGATGATGAATTTTATCAAATGCTTCTGTATTGTAGAAAAAATCACTTAATTTTTCTTCTTAATCTGTGAATGTGGTAAGATACCTGGATTTTTTCTAATGTTAAACCAACCTTGAATTCCTGCTCTAAACCCAACTTAATCTACATTGCTGGATTTGGTGTGTTAATATTTCATTTAGGATTTTTATATCCATGTGAATAAGAGATTGGAATATGATTTTCTTATTGTACTGTATTTATCAGAGTTTCATGACAAAGTTATATTAGCCTAATGAATTAAGTATATAGCTACTGTGTTTTAGTTGTAATAGTCTTACCAGGACACTGCTCTTTCTGCTAGATATTATCACTACTACCACTGCATTTGGATTCTAACTTTCTCTTATTTTCTCATTTGCTCCAGATTCAAAGTCCTGGCTGGAAGTATCTGATTGGTTGAGGAGGCTATTGGGAGATGGTGAGAGGGAGGCTTAGGTTCTCTTGTCATTTATGGTTAGGAGAGGGTATACTGCTTTCCAGTAAGGCTGGTGGGGGTTGTATGCTGTACAGATTGTCCTGTCTGCCCACACCCAAAACCCCACAAATGTCCTCTATGATAACTCTGTACAGTACAGTTAGTCTTTTCCTTTTTTTTTCTTTTTTGGGACAAAGTCTCACTCTGTCACCCAACCTGGAGTGCAGTGGTGTGATCTCAGCTCACTTCAAACTCTGCCTGCTGGGTTCAAGCAATTCTCCTGCCCCGGCTTCCTGAGTAGCTGGGACTACAGTTGTGCACCACCATCCCTGGCTAATTTTTTGTATTTTAGTAGAGATGAGTTTTCACCATGCTGGCCAGCCTGGTCTCCAACTCCTGACCTCGTGATCAACCCACCTCGGCCTCCCAAAGTGCTGGGATTACAGGCATGAGCCACTGTGCCCAGCCAGTAGTTATTCTTATACTCAGTAAAGGTTAAGAATACTGTGGCCCAGTGCAGTGGCTCGCATATGTAATCCCAACACTTTGGGAAGCTGGGGCAGGTGGATTGCTTGAGCCCAGGAGTTTGAGACCAGCCTGGGCAGGATAGCAAAACCCTGCCTCTAAAAAAAATGCAAAAATGATCCTGGCATGGTGGTGTATGTCTGTAGTCCCAGCTACTTGGGGGGCTGAGGTGGGAGGATCACTTGAGCCCAGGATGTTGAGGCTGCAGTGAGCTGAGATTGCACCACTGCACTCCAGACTGGGCAATGGGAGTGAGAATCTGTCTCAAATAATAATAATAATAATAATAACAATAATAATAAGATTAAGAACACTGAGTTGGACCAAAGGGAGGACTAAAAGGAAATGTATAAACAGATGGTTGGGTATTCACATTGTTCTGCATTTAAGATAATCTGAAATCCCTGGTAGTGAAGTTTGGAATTTGGGTATTCCAAAGAGTTCTGCTTGCCTGCAGGATTTACTCTATTTTAACTCAACATCACCCTCTGTAATCATCACCCTTAATACACATTAAAGCATTGGTGAGTTGTGAGGACTCAGTGAAGTGATAAATGTGAAAGCACCATGCACAGTATTCAGCACACAGTACATGCTCACTAAATATTGTTTTGAGTATAAAGCTTGCTTGATCGATTCCACTCAATGATTCTTTAAAGTGTTATACAGGAGAGCACGGCTGCTCGCCTTTTCAAGTTGACTGAGCAGTGGAGCCAAACAGAAAATGCCGTCCCTCTTGCAGCCTTGGCCGCTGGGCTCAGGATGCCCGGGACAGGTGAATCTTCCCTAATTGTCAGGTTCTAAGGTAGCTCCTAAGTTAAATTTGGGTATGAGATGTCACTGGTTTACTTTTTACCACTAATTATTTTATGGATTTCAAACATGTTTGTCTTTAACTTTCTGTTTTTCAAAAAATGAGAAGCTTATGTCTCCACTGCTCTTCCCAGGCAGGCGACTGATTTTGGATGCATTTGGGATCTCCCCTGTTTCCATCATGACTGGTTTTCATGCATCCAGCCACACACCTGTGTATGATATTCCAGGACATACTCGAAGTGGGGGGAGTCAGGTATTTTGTCCCCCTCCTTCCCCTACTCCATACCATTGTTGATTCCCAGAATCTGGCTATTTTTATGGTCTCAACAGAACAGTGTGTTCAGAAAACAGCAGATCCTGGAATTTACATCTGGTATATAGAATCCTGGTGTAACCAAGAGCTTCAAGTCCTACGTCTTTTAAGAGAACTGAATCATTATTATTTTTTTCTCCAGATTTCTCTTCTAGCTGCCCAGGATCCTCTGCCTCTCTGAGCCTCTCATGAAGCCATGGAGATAGAGCTCTTTGTGCTTGTCTCCATTGAAGAACTAGAAATCACAGCGCCCCCTAGGCACATGGAGGTGTTGTTCATGAAGTGATGATTGCCCCATCCTAAATGTTCAGGGGTTCTCCCAGTGTGCCCCATTTTAGCAAAGTGCCACTGTATCTCAATTTAGATTTTTGTCAGTTAACGTTGATAGACGCCATCTTAAAACAAAGCAAAATAGTTAAAGAGTTTGTGTTCACTTGTGAAGACTATTTATTTGGTTCTTTTGGTCTCTCTTTTGCTTGTTCCTGTGATTATAAAGCTAGAATACATGATTATTAAATGAACACCATCTCTCTTTTTTTTAACTTTTATTTTAAGTTCAGGGGTACATGTTCAGTTTTGTTACATAGGTAAACGTAGGGTTTGCTGTACAGATTATTTCATCACCCAGACATTAAGCCCAGCACCCATTACTTATTCTTCCTGATCCTGTCCCTCCTCCCGCCCTCCACCCTCCAATAGGCCACAGTGTTTGTTGTTCCCCTCTATGTGTCCATGTGTTCTCATTATTTTATCTCCACTTGTAAGTGAGAACATGTGGTATTTGGTTTTCTATTCCCATTAGTTTGCTAGAGATAATGGCCTTCAGCTCCATGCATCTCCCTGCAAAGGACATAATTTCATTCCTTTCTATGGCTGCATAGTATTCCCTGGTGTATATGTACCACATTTTCTTTATCCAGACTATCAGTGATGGGCATTTAGGTTGATTCCATGCCTTTGCTACTGTGACTAGTGCTGCAATGAACATACATGTGCATGTGTCTTTATAGTAGAACAATTTATTTTCCTTTGGGTACATATCCAGTAATGGGATTGCTGGGTTAAATGATATTTCTGTCTTTAATCTTTGAGGAATCACCACACTGTCTTCCACAATGATTGAACTAATTTACACTCTCATCAACAGTGTATAAGTGGAATGAACTATCTCTTAAGAAATATTTTATTTTTCATATTTACAAAAGACCTATGTTCTTTGTAGAAAGTTCAAATAATATACAGATCTTTGAAATAGAGTATAAATATCTCCTTGCCCTCTGCTTTAGTCTTATCCCCTAAGGGTTGCTATTGTCAAAAGTTTGGTGTATATTATTCTAGATTTTAGAAATGTAAATAGAAGCTTCATGCACAGCTACTTGTGAACATAAACACTCATGCCCACACACCCACATGATGCCTAAATTGAGATTTTTTTTTTTGAGACAGGGTCTTGTTGTGTTGCCCAGGCTGGAGTGCAGTGGAATGAACATAGCTCACTGTAGGCTTAATCTCCTGTGCTTAAGCAATCCTCCTGCCTCACAGGCATGAGCCACCATTCCTGGCTAATTTCTGTTTTAAATGTTTTTGTAGAGATGGGGTCTCATTATGTTGTTCTGGCTGGTCTCAAACTCCTGGGCTCAAGTGATGTTCATGCCTTGGCTGCCCAAAGTGCTGGGATTATAGGCATGAGCCATTGTGCTTGGCCTGAGATTTTTTTTCTCCTTGAAAATTGAATCATTCTATCAGCAATATTTTTCAGTTATTTTTTTGATTCCCCAGTATGTCATGGGTATCTTTCCATTTTAATTAATACTCATTGATCCAGTTCTTTAATGGCTGTATAATAATGTATTGAGTCAATCCCACTGTTTTGCCGTAGCAAATGATGCTGCAGCCAGCTTCCCCTGTTGAGCTGCCCTTGTGCAGCTGTGTGAGTGAGTCTGCTGCATAGATCCCCAGAATAAGATAGACCTTTCAATTAAAGCCCCCAGCACAGGCCACAAGCCTTAGAGGATTGCTCCATAAATACTGGTTGATGACAATACTATGTTGTCATATTAATTAAAACAGGAAAAGATCCATTAGGGCAACAAACGCACATTCACAGGGCAAACTGCTTTTAAGGAAGGAAGATATAACACTTAATATTCTCATCTGCGAAAAGCTAAACCACATTAAATGTAATAAGTAGCAAGTTGCCTGTGTACTAGCATGTAAAATATTCCCAGAGGAGTGTTAGCTTGACAGAACGCATAAAGATACTGCATTAAAGATAAAACAGAGGGGAATATTTACCCAGCATAGTTACCTAGAAAATATACAATTTGATCTAGATAGAGGCTTTTACTGTATAAATTATTGTGGCCCCTATTTCAATCACAAACAGCTTTCAAGTTGGGCAATTGCCTTATAGAAAAAGGAGAAGAGAACAGTTTTCAATTGTCTAGAATGAGCTTCAGAAACAGGCAACTCAGTTCTGATAGAACAATTTAAACTGCCCGTCTCCTTATCTGATGTGGACATCAATTTTCAGAGGGGGCAACCAGCTCAAATTAAATAGTTTTGCTGCAGACAGTCTGTCTGTCTATTTTTCCCCTTTCCTTCCCCGTGCAGGGTGCTGCAGGCCTCTTCTAATTTAGGAAGATTGGTCTGGGTAGTGGTAAAGTGAGATGAATAGAAACAACTTTAACAGAGAAAAAAAATGAGTGATATTAAAAAAAAGAATAATAATGGATAGTTAGAGACTGATTTAACACTGGAGACTACATTCCTGCCTGGCTGATTGTCTCATAAACCCTTTAGAAACCATAGGCTTTATTTGCAAATGATCTTCACTGTGGACCAAGAGTTCAACAGGAAAAATAGTGAGTAAAATCTATGAGTTGGCTTGAGCCAAATAGGGCTATCGTGCCGTTGTGAGAAGAGGTGAAAGAGAGCAGCTCAGAGACCATTTTGATCAAATTGCCCGGTTTAGGCAGGGGGTGCTTATCTTATTGTCTCAGGTGCTTCCCGGGGCTCACGCACGTCCCTGGCCTCCTCCCACCATTTTAACTTAGGCCTAGTGAGCTGCAGCTGCAAGGACAGGCGGGATCTCTTCCTCCAGCCCCAGTGGAGCATTTGCGCACAATGCTGGAGGGGGTGCAAAGAGCCGGGCAGGCGTTTAGAGAACTTGAGGACGTTAGGGACAGTTTCTTTTCTTTCTTTTTTGTTTTTGATTTGCTACAGGATGCTACAACTCAGAATCTGCCTAAAACTGCCTTTCCTCCCAGCGTACAAATGTATACAGGTAAGATTTGTAAAAGCCTTATTTTGAAATAATTTAAAATTTACCGAAAAGAACCCCTGTGTGTGTACCAGTCACCTACACTGACCAGTTGGTACTATTTTGCCACATTGCTTTATTTCTCCAATCCCTCTTTCACCTATAAATACTTTGGTGTGTATTCCCTGAAAACAGGGACATTCTCTTACACACGATAGTAAGTTTATCAACACTGGGAAATGTAACAGTGTTATATGCATGCATGCATACATGCTATTATCTAACCCACAGTTCATTCTAAAATTACAGCAGGAGTCTTATTTTTTAATCTTCTTTAATCTGGAATGATTATTTAACCTTTCTTTGCGTTTTATGACCTTGATATATACTTTTTAAAGACAGAGTCTTGCTCTGTCGCCCAGGCTGGAATGCAGATCATAGCTCACTGCAGCCTCAAACTCCTGGGCTCAAGTGATCCTGCAATTCAGCCTCTTGGGTAGCTGGAACTACAGGCATGCAACACCACACCAGGCTAATTTTTAAATGTTTGTAGAGACAGGGTATTGCTGTATTGTCCAGGCTGGTCTTGAACTCCTGGCCTCAAACCATCCTCCCACCTCACTGCTCCTGGCCATACCTTGATATTTTTGAAGATTAAGGACTAGTTTTGTTTTGTAGAATATCCCTCAATCTACGTGTGTCTGATGTTTCATGATTAGATTCAGGTTATGTGTTTGGCCGGGAAACCACAGATTGCTGTTCTCAGTGCATTGTATACGAGGCACGTGATGCCAATTTGTCTCATTAGAGGCGATGTTAATTTGATTAACATCAAATAAGAAAGGTAGTATCTACCACTGTTAAATTACTATTATCCTTTTTGTAATTAATAAATAATCTGAATCTTGTAAATATCCTGTTTCCCACTAAACTTATACCCAATAGTTTTAGCCTCCATTAGTGATTCTCACATGTATTATTTTTATAATTAGTGGGATAGAACAACTAGATTTTTGAAGATGCAGTTGTTTGGCAAAAGACTGTATCTCTGAGCAGCCAGAGTGGCTCCAGTCAGATGAGAAGAAGCCAGCTTATCTGGGGGGGGGACTTAAAATTTACACTACTTTTTCTTGTCTTAGGCTGTCACACTCTTCTCCCATTTGGCTCAGGTTGTTCTGTGATAGACCAGGGTTGCAAGTCATACCCTCACTTAGTCATTCAACAAATATTTACTGAGAATCTACTATAACTAGGCACTGTTTGAAGAGGTACAAAGAAGAAAGAAGTCCTGGTCCCTGCTGAGAGGTTGGGAGGCGGGGAGAACAGATATGGAGACAGGGCTATGGATCAAGGGGCAGCCCCTTTAGGAAGGTGAGGGTAATTTCACAGAGGACGTAGTTGATTTTAAACTCATTATTGCAAAGGTAATACAGGAGTTGGGGGTGGGGGGCTCCACATACCCTTATCCAGTTATCCCAGTGATTATATTTTACATAATTATAGTACAATATCAAAACTGAGAAAATTGATAGTAATACAATGCGTGTGTACAGTTCTATGATATTTTATCATATGTGTAGGCTTTGATATCCCCTACTGCAATCAAAATGCAGAACTCTTCCATTACCACAGATATCTCCCTTTACAGTTACATCCATTCTCCAACAACCTCCCACCATCTCTAACTTCTGGCAACCACTGATCTCTTCATTTTGTTTCAAGAATATGCTACAGATGGAATTGTGCATTATGTGACCTTTGAGATTGGCTTTTTTAACTTAACATAATATCCCTGAGATCCATCCACGTTGTTGCATGAATCAGTAGTAGTCCCTCCTCCTCGTCCTCCTCCTCGTCCTCCTCCTCGTCCTCCTCCTCGTCCTCCTCCTCGTCCTCCTCCTTCTCGTCCTCCTCCTCCTCGTCCTCCTCCTCCTCGTCCTCCTCCTCCTCGTCCTCCTCCTCCTCATCCTCCTCCTTCTCGTCCTCCTCCTCGTCCTCCTCCTCCTTGTCCTCCTCCTTGTCCTCCTCCTCCTCCTCGTCCTCCTCCTCCTCCTCGTCCTCCTCCTCCTCCTCGTCCTCCTCCTCGTCCTCTCGTCCTCCTCCTCGTCCTCCTCCTCCTTCTCCTCCTCCTTGTCCTCCTCCTCCTCCTCCTTTTTGCTGAGTAGTATTCCATGGTATGAATGTAGCACAGTTTAAGCATTTACCAATTGAATGATATTTTAGTTATTTGTAGTTTTTGGCTGTTACAGAAACCTGCAAAAAACAATCATGTACAGGTTTTTGTGAGTACATAAACCTTCATTTCTCTGGGATAAGTGCCTAGAATGCAATTGATGGGTTGCATAGTAAGACTTGTTTTGTTTTTTTTTTTAAGATTGTTATGTTTTCATGGTAAATTGACCCTTTTATCATTATATAATATCCCTCTCTGTCCCTGGCAATTTTATTTGCTTTGAAGTCTACTTTTTCTGATATTAATATGGCTATTTCTGTTGCTTTCTTTTGACTAATGTCTGGATGGTATGGTCATCCCTTGGTATCTGTGGGGGAATTGGTTCTAGGACCTTCTGTGGATGCCAAAATCTGCTGATGCTTAAGTCCCTTATATACAATGGTGTAGTATTTGCACATAACCTACACACATCCTCCTGTATACTTTAAATTATCTCTAGATTACATATAATACCTAATACAATATAAATGTAATATAAATAGTTGTTATACTGTATTACTCAGGGAATCGTGACAAGAAAAAAATCTATACAAATTTAGTATAGGTGCAATTTTTCTTTCAAATATTTTCAATTTACAGTTATTATGTTTTGTCATTAAAAATAATGACAAAAATCACAATTACTTTTGCATCAACCTAATAGTTACTCCGTAAATGTGGAACACACAAATATTTTCATATATCACTGTATTTGAAGTGAGTTCCTTATAGACAGCATATAGTTAGGTCATTTTTTGAAGTCAGCTCTGCCAATCTCTGTTTTTTAATTGATGTTATTTAGATCATTTACATTTAATGTGACTATTGCTATTTTAAGTGTAAGTTTGTCACTTTATTTTTTGTTTTGTTTCTTTTTTGAGTATATCTCTTTGTATAGCTTTTTTTAAGTTGCTTTAGACATCACAGTACATGTACATAACTTATCTAAATTGACCAGTGTCCACATTTACCAGTTCAAGTGAAGTATGGAGACCTTATCACCTTTTACATCCTTTTGTCATTCTTGATTTATCATGTAATTGTCTTAAATATTTTCTCTATGTACGTTGAAAACCACATTAGACAATTTTATAATTTTTGCTTCAACTGCCAAGCTAATTCAGAAAGCTCAAGAAAAGAAGGACATGCTATTTATTTACCTGTATTTTTGCATTTTCTGTGCTCATTCTTCCTTCCCGAGGTTGCAAGATTTCTTCTTTAATTATTGTCTTTCTGTTTAGAGAACTTCATTTAGTTATTCTCTTAGGGTAGGTCTGCTGGTGACAAATCATCTTAGTTATTGTTGTTTTTTTTTTAAATCTGAGAATGTCTTAATTCATGAGTAATTGTCTTTTTTTTTTTCTTTGAGACTGAGTCTTGCTCTGTCGCCAGGCTGGAGTGCAGTGGCAAAATCTCGGCTCACTGCAGCCTCTGCCTCCCAGGTTCAAGCTATTCTCGTGCTTCAGCTTCCCGAGTAGCTGGGACTACAGGTGCGCGCCACCATGCCTGGTTAATTTTTTGTAATTTTAGTAGAGATGGAGTTTCACTGTGTTAGCCAGGATGGTCTTGATCTTCTGACCTTGTGATTTGTCTGCCTTGGCCTCCCAAAGTTCTGAGATTACAGGCATGAGCCACCATGCCTGGCCAATGTTTTTTACTGGATATAAAATTCTGCATTGATAGATCTTTTCTTTCATTATTGAAAAATGTGCCAATTTCTTCTGGCTTTTATAGTTTCTGATGAGAAATCTGTAATAATTTGGATGGTATTTCCCTTATATGCAACAAGTTGCTTTTTTTCTAGCTGCTTTCAATATTTTTTTCTTTGTCTTTAATTTTTAGAAGTTTCACTGTGATTTATGTTGAAGTGGATTTCTTTGGGTTTATCCTGTTTGGGTTTGCTAAGCTTCCTGAATTTGTAGGTTTATGTCTCTTGCCAAATTTTGTTAGTTTTTAGCCATTATTTCTTCAAGTACCTTTTCAGCTCTATCCACTTTCTCCTCTCCTCCTGGGACTCTACTGACACAAATGTTCAATCTTTTGTTATGCGGTAGTCACCTCTTGGTATCCACAGGAGATTTGTTCCAGGACTCCTCTCAAATACCCAAATTCACAGATACTCAAGTCCCTTACATAAAATTGCATATTACTTGCGTATAACCTAGGTGCATCCTCCTATATACTTTAAATCATCCCTAGATTACTTATAATACCAGATGTAAATGCTTCATAAATAGCTGCTACACTGCATTAATTTATTTATATTATTTTTTATTATTGTATCATTATTTTTTATTGTTTTTTTTCCCCCCCAAAATATTTTCAATCTATGGTTGGTTGAATCCATGGATGAGGAACCCATGGAAACAGATGGCCAACTATATTTCTCAGGCTCCTGATGTTCTGTTCATTATTTCAGCTTATTTTCTCTCTAATCAATTTGAGTAGTTTCTATTGTTTTGTCTTCAAGTTCATGGATTCTTTTCTCTGTCTTCTCCATTCTGCTGTCGAGCCCATCCATTGAGGCTTTATTTTGGTTATTGTATATTTTGGTTCTAATATTTCCATTTGATTTTCTTATAGCTTCCTTATAGCTTTGGTAATATTTTCTGTTTCTTTGCTGTTATTTTCAATTTTTAAAAATTTGTTGCAAGTATGTTCTTAACTGCTTATTGAAACATTTTTATAATGACTACTTAAAAATCCTTATTAGATAATTCTAACGTCTGTGTCATTTTGGTATTCACATCTGTTAATTGTCCTTTTCATTTATTTTGAGATCTTCCTGGTTCTTGATATGAGGAGTGATTTTGAATAAAACTAGGAATTTTGACTATTACGTTATGAGATTCTGGGTCTTACTTAAAACCTGTGTTTTAGTAGGTTTTCTCTGACACCACTCTAGTGGATGAAAGAAAACACCCTGGCTACGAGGGATATTAGTGCCTCTTTTCTACATGCTACATGGTCTCCAGTGATACTGTGTGTGTATGTATGTTGGGTGAAGAGGTGGCCTTGTTCTCTCCACTGATACCACCCCAGTGAGGAGAAGGAACACCTTTTTATACCTGGATTGGTGTGGAAGTCTAAGCTCTCCATGAAGTCTTCACTGACACCTTGGTGGTCATGGGGCATCTTGCTACCTCTGGGTGGGATGAAAGTTCAAGCTCCCACTCCGCCTTCTTTGACACCACCCTGGCAAGGCTAGGATGGGGGTTGGGGGTGGCTTGTTGCAGCCTGATGAGGGTCGATGTTTAGATTCCCCACTTGGCCTCTGTGGGTCCATTGGAGGGCTTTGAGGTCTGGCAACATCTGACTACAGTTTTAGAAAGTTCACCCGGATTGCCTTACGAAAAGTATTAATAGTTTGGGCTTGGGGTGGAGCAGAGGGTGGAGCAGAGGAGTGAAGGGGTTATGGTAAGATCCAGGGTCAGATGATGGTGACTGGGAGGAGGACAGTGGAAGCCAGGGTGGTGGTAAGGGGTGAGACTACATATCTACTGCAAAGGATGAGTTGGCAGCATTTACCAAGGGCCTGGATGTAGATGGGGGAGGAAGATAGGAAAGGAGGTGGACTGACTAAGCCAGTGTGGGGTGAGAACAATAGTTGATCTGGAAGCTGCCTTTTATTTTTTTTTTTAAGTAAGAGAAAGTTAAAGCATTTTTATTTGTTCTTATTGGGAACAAGATGTTCAGGCAGCCGTCTTCTCACAGGGAGCAGGAGAACAGGACAGAGCCTTGAGTGGGGAAGCAGGCAAGATGCCTGTGAAGTCATTTGTGCAGCTGCGTGATCTGGGACAACTGCCCCAGTTCCTTTAGTTACTTAGATCTGTAAGCCTTGGTTTTTATCATCTGGAAAATGGCAATGCAAAGAGAATCTGGTCATAGATAATCCTCTGTGAGAATTAAAAGAGATGAAGGATACACTGAACATAGTGCCTGATGTCTACAAAGAGAGCCATGACGTTCTTCTCTCTGCAACAGAAGTAGGATGCAGCTGCCTGTTCTGTTCCCTGATCCTGGACCATGGTTCCACCCATGTCCTAGTGTTGATATCCCTTTGCGGGTAGGGGAATGGGCTCTCATCCACATCTTTGCCTCTGATTTTGCAGCTGCTGAAAGGTATCCACCTGATCTGGCAGGTGCTGTGGACACCCTGGAAGTTGTTGAGGGTCCTGCATGATCACCCATGGTGTGGAGTGACCTTGGCCCTATGGACAGTTTTAACCAGATAATTCTTTGGTGCGGCAGGCTGCTCTACACACAGTAGGGTGTTGAACAGCATCTTTGGCCTTTATCCACTAGTTGCCAGTAGCACCCTTGCCCCATGTGACAATCAAAAATGTCCCTGGACATTGTTAGATGCCTCCCAAGGAGCAAAATTACACTGATTTGAGAACTGCCAGTGTAGACTGATTACTGAGGTGTTGGGGCTGGGGGATGGCAGAGGAGAGGGTCCTTTGTGACCTTGAAAGGGGCCCAGGGTAAGAGTTTTCTGCCCTTTAGGGGGAGCTTCAGGCTGTTCCTCCTGGCCATCGTCACACAGAAAAGGTCACAGGGCCTTTGTCTCAGAGCTGTGGTGTGCTCTGGGATGGGGAGCAGGATAGGATTGTGAATGTTGTCCCGTGTTCCTCCCTCTGTCCTCCATCTACACCTTGACCTCCATCCCATTCTTCTCCTACCCCCTGCTGATCCCCCATGGCTAGGCATGGGGCAAGTGTTGCAGGATGAAAAGGTCAGAGAAGTTCCAGAGTCATCATCAGAGAGGACAGGGCCTCCCTGTGGACCTTCCACTGGAGCATCCATTTGTAAATAAGGAATAGCTCAAGAGTGGGGCTTTAGGGTCACCGGAACTGTAGGCAGTGCCCATCACTGTCATTTTCTAGTTGTATGACCTCAAGGACAAGAAACTTCTCCTCTGGGCCTCAATTTCCTCATCTGTAAACTGGATGATTACATCCCTGCCTAATAAGGCTGCAGTGAAGCTAAAATGCCCTGCTGGATGTAAAGCAATCAACAGAGTGTCTGCTACATAAATATTAGCTATCATCATCATCATCATCATCATGAAAAACAAACATGTAAAAGTGCTTGGTGGATTGTGGGCCTCTCTACACATGGTAGTTGTAGAAAGGAGATGTTCTGTTGAGAGACTCAGGGTGTCTTAATGCTGTGCATGTCATTTAATAACCAATCAAATGCATGTTCCCAACCTTAGAAATGGTCACATGACAGTCTTAGGACTACCAACGCATAGGACAGGCAGGGAGAAAGGAAACACAATATCATCTGCTTTGCTACCAACATACTTCCTTGGAGGAGAATGGGCTGAAGGGAAAATGAAATGTGTTGTTAAATAAATTTTCAGTCATTTCTTCAGAAGGTAAGGCATTCAGCACAGGAAGGGCACCCTTGAAGATGGAAAACATTTATCATGAGGATGTTGAGACTTGATACCTGCCCTGCATAGATCTGAGCCCCCCTCCCCTCAGGTCCATCACACCTCAGGAGATACTTCTCAGTGTCCAAGTGAGACACGGTGTCGCTTTAACCCAATTTCTCAGATCCTGTGGCCATAGCTCAGTTGCTTGAGAACAAACTAGGTGATACAGCTACCAGCTGAAAGTGACAGGTTGCTTCCATTAACCCGCCAATGACTACACCTGACACAGAAGAATGGGTCTCAACCTCCCACATCTGCTGATAGATTGAAGAAGTTCAATTTGCTTGAAGTTACACTTGGTGGGAACTTTATTACCACATCTGTCATGACAATCTTCTGTTCTGTCTGCTTGCATGTTCCTGGAGAAGCTTCGAACATAAGAGCCAAGTCTCTGCTTTCTTTGAGCTCCTGAATTCTCAGAGGTGACCAAGAAATGGCTATTCTCAGATTGGGGTGGTCTTATCCTGGCATTGATTGGAGAACCTCACAGAGTGATCTAGGTAGGGTGGTCTCCTTAGTCTCATGGCCTGTGGATTAGTCTCTCTCTCTCTGGGTTGACACTCTGAGGCCCCATCTACCCTTACAACCAAATTTAATGTACTCAGCTTGAATAAATGTTCATTCAATTCAGGAGAACAATTTGTTTGTGGGTCTCTGATAGAAAAGTCTTAGTCCAGTAATTTTTTTTTTTGGTCACTAGTAAGAAAACCCAATGCACACTGCGGTAAATAAACATTTACTTGGACTACACATGTCTTCTGCAGTCATATGGATAGAACTGAAGGCCATTATCCTTAGTGAAATGACTCAGAACCAGAAAGTGAAAAACCACATGTTCTCACCAATAACTGGGACCTAAACAATGGCTACACACAGACATATAGACGGAAATAAGAGACATGGAGACTCCCAAAGGTGGGAGGGTGGGAAGAGGGTAAGAGATGAAATACACTAAAAGCCGAGACTTTATCACTGTGGTGTATCCATGTAATACAATTGCACTTGTACCTCTAAATCCATAAAAATAAAAGATTTTTAAGAGTGAGATTTTGTTATAACAACACAAGGGAATTGTAAGTAATTCAAGAATACTCAGTTACTGTGGGCCCTCGTGGGAGAGGAAGCAGGAGGGAAAGGGCCATGTCCGGAGGCTGCCATCTTTTTCACTTTTCTCCCAGTCATGCCTCATGGCTGAAGGTGGCTCCCCTATAACCTGTAGAGTTTACATGTCTCCCTCCTAGCCAGTCCCAGGGACCAAGACAAATATACTCCAGCTTCAAATCTAACCTCCATCCCAAGGCCGATACCGTGGTCAGGGGTGGGAGTGGAGTTAAGTACAACTAACAAGGCTGCTGGGATCTTTCTCCTTAGGTTGGGAGAAGTAGCTCTCACAGAAAGGGCTTTTAGTGAGTTTGGTAGATACCTGTTTCAGTTATTTATGATTGTTTAGGAAACGACTCCAAAACTTAGTAGCTTAAAATGACAACCAACTTTGTTATTTCTTATGATTCTGTGAGTTGAGAATTTGCACAGAGCACAGTGGGATTGGTTTGCCTCTATTCCACTTGAAGTCCTTAGGGGCTGGAACAGCCAGGATGGCTTTTTCGCTCACCTGTCTGGTAGCTCAGCTAGAAGGTACCCAGGGCTGCAGTAGGTCCTGGGTGTGGGGCTTGTTGTCTCAATGCATCTCTCTTTCACAATAACCTCTCTATCTGGAGTCTCTAGCAGGGTAGCTGGACTTCTTACACGGTGGCACTGGGCTCCTAACAGGTTAAAAGCAGCAGCTTTCAAACCTTCTGGAAGCGTAGGCCTAGAACCAGCATGGCATCACTTTCCCTGCATTTTATTGGTTAAAGCAGGTTGCAGGCTCAGCCCAGATTCAAGGGGAGGAAACTACACAAAGGCCTGAATACCAGGAGGTGTGGTTCATTGGGGACCACTAAGGTAGTAGATTACCAGTAAAACTCAAGAGCTTCCACTACAGCAAATGATCGGGTTGACTTTGACTTTTGACTCCATGTCTCATATCCATGTCACAATGATGCAAGAGACGGGTTCCCACAGTCTTGGCCAGCTCTGCCTCTGTGGCTTTGCAGGGTACAGCCTCCCTCCTGGCTTTATTTAATTAACTAGCTGAAGGTGTAAGATGTACACATATTAAATACAGCTAACTTCACTGACCATGGAGAAAAGCACTAATCTTCAGCCTTATCCTTAGTCCAGAAGGCAAATCCCCACCTTGAAACACACTTGTGAAATGACACTGAGTTACTGAACATTGATTCCTCCCTTATCTTGGTTAAGCCTTCACATGTTGTTGTTGGATTGTTTCCATTACTTCCTAAGTGGCCTGCGCCCTTCCAGCATTTCTTTGTTGTAATCTCTCCTCTACTCTGCTGCCAGGCTAATCTTTCTAGAATGGTACTTTTATTGTGTCATTCTTCTGCCCTCAAACTGTCAATGATTTCCTTTTATCTACCAAGGAAATTTAAATCTTAACCTGGTTTTCTATGCTTTCTGTAGTTTGGCCCTGGCCAACCATTCCAAAGTTATGGCCGATTGTGCTTGGACCCAAAATTGGTCTTCCAGGCACTGTGATTTTCTCTCTGGTCCTCATTCTAGCTCTCCCCTTTGCTCTCCCTTGTCCCCTTACCTGGAATGTCCTTCCTTTCTCAGCTGCACCCTTATCAGCCCCTCTCACAAGGTTCTGCAGGTCCTTGTTTTCCCTGCCACTTCTGGCTACAAGGATCTCACCTTTTACAATCTCCTCAAGAGGACTCCGGATTTTAGCATAATTACAGTCATGTATCAATGACTGACCAGCTTCTCATAAGATGATTTTAATGGAGCTGAAAAATTCAGTGACCTAGTGACATTGTAGCTGTTGTAAATGTTTAGCACAATGCATCACTAAGGTGTTTATGGTCATGCTGGTATGAACAAACCTACTGCACTGCCAGTTATATGAAGGTCTAACATACACAATTATGTATAGTACATAGTACTTGATAATGACAATAAGTGGTAGCATTACTGGTTTATTTACTATACTAAACTTTTTATTGTTATTTTAGAGTGTATTCCTTCTACTTATGTAAAAAAAAAGGAGTTAACGGTACAACTGCCTTAGGCAAGTCTTTCAGAAGGTATTTCAGAAAAAGGCATTGTCATCATAGAGATGACAGCTCCATGCATGTTACTGCACTTGAAGACCTTCCAGTGGGACAAGATGTGGAGGTGGAAGATTATAATATTGATGATCCTGACCCTGTGTTGGCCTAGGCTAATGTGTGTGTTAGGGTCTCAATTTTTGTTTTTAATTTTTTAAAGAGAGGGTGTATTGGTCTGCTTTCATACTGCTGACAAAGACACACTGGGTACTGAGTAATTTATAAAGAAAAAGAATTTTAATGGTTTCACATGGCTGAGGAGGCCTCAAAATTATGGCAGAAGGCAAAAGGCACATCTTACATAGTGGCAGACAAGAAAGAATGAGATCCAAGTGAAAGGGGCTTCCCCTTATAAAAACCGTCAGATCTCGTGAGACTTACTACCACAAGAACAGTATGGGGAAACTGCCCCACGATCTAATTATTTCTAGCCAAGTCCCTCTCACAACACATGGGAATTATGGGAGCTACAATTCCAGATGAGATTTGGGTGGGGACAGAGCCAAACCATATCATTCCACTCCTGGGCCTTCCCAAATCACATGTCCTCATATTTCAAAACCAATCATGCCTTCCCAATGGTTCCCCAAAGTCTTTCAGCATTAACTAAGAAGTCCATAGTCCAGAGTCTTATTTGAGACAAGGCAAGTCCTTTCCACCTATGAGCCTGTAAAATCAAGAGCAAGTTAGTTACTTCCTAGAAACAATGGGGGTACAGGAAGGAGGAGCGTTACCCGCATTTGGAGGAGCTGTAGTACAGCTGTAATACAGCTCCTCCAAATGGGAGAAAATCACCAAGACAGGGGGGCTACAGGCCCCATGCAAGTTCAAAATCCAGTGGGGCAGTCAAATCTTAAAGCTCCAAAATGATCTCTTTTGACTCCATGTCTCATATCCATGTCATGCTGATGCAAGAAATGGGTTCCTACAGCCTTGGACAGCTCTGCCTCTGTGACTTTGCAGAGTACAGCCTTCCTCCTGGCTGCTTTCACAAGCTGCCATTGAGTGTCTGCGGCTTTTCCAAGTGTACAGTGCAAGCTGTCAATGGATCTACCGTTCTGGGGTCTGGAGGATGGTGGCCCTCTTCTCACAGATCCACTAGGTGGTGCCCCAGTAGGAACTCTGTGTGGGGCTCCCACCCCACATTTCCTTTCTGCACTGCCCTAGCAGAGGTTCTTCATGAGGGCCCCACCCCTGCAGCAAACGTCTGCTTGGACATCCAGGCATTTCCATACATCCTCTGAAATCTAGGCAGAGGTTCCCTAACCTCAATTCTTGACTTCTGTGCACCTGCAGCACAGAAGGTGCAGAGGCTTGGGGCTTGCACCCTCTGAAGCTATGGCCCACGCTGTACTATGGCCCCTTTTAGCCATGGCTAGAGTGGCTGGGATGCCATGGCACCAAGTCCCTAGGTTGCCTACAACAGGGGGGCCCTGTACTTTATTCAGTACAGTAACATGCTGTACAGGTTTGTAGCCTGGGAGCACTAGGCACAAGTCTGTCTTATATAGCCGAGGTGTGTAGTAGCACATCTAGGTTTGTGTAAGTTCACTCTATGATGTTTGCACAGTGATGTGTTTCTCAGAATGTATCTCCATGCAAATCATGACTATATATTCACTTTGGGAGTTCAAAGGAATTTAAAAGGGATAACTGAGTCTAGCCTTCCATCTATAGTAGGAATCCCTTCTGTGACAGAAATGGATGGGTCATCTAGTTGTTAAACATGTGAGTTGCACAGTTGGGCTAGCGGGGTTGAGTCTTGGTTTTGTCAGTTATTAGTCATTAGCCTTAGTTTTCCTCTTCTGAAACTGGTGATGGTATCAGCACATCCTTAGAAGATGAAATGAGTCTACACCTGTCAAACAGGTAGCAAAGAGCTTGGAAAAAAAGTAAACACTTAAGAGCAGGTCACTGTGTTCATCCCATTATCACCTACCTCCAGCCTTTTCTTGAGAGCTGGCTATCTCTGTTTTCACGGATGCTCATTCCTTAGTTTGGTAGCCTGAAGTCTTAGAAAGTTCTTCATTTATGGAACTGCAATTTGTCTACATCAAAGTCATTGGTTCTTGTTCTGTCCTCTGAAATGAGACAAGATAAGGAAAATCTCTTCTCTGTAAGATGATTTCTCAAATATTGAAAGTAGTGCTATGGTATGAATATTTGTGTCCCCCTAAAATTATATGCTGAAACCTAATACCCATTGTGCTTGTATTAAGAGGAGGGGCCTTTGGGAGGTGACTAGGTCATGCATGGGCTTATTGCCCTTATAAAAGAGACCTAGGGGAGCTTCTTTACCCCATTCTACCATATAAGGACACAGTGAGAAGATGCCATCCATAAGAAATAGGCCATCACATGACACAGAATCTGCCAGCTCCTTGATCTTAGACTTCCCAACCTCCAGAACTGTGAGAAATAAATGTGTGTTATTTATAAGCCACCAAGTTTATGGTGTTTTTGTTATAGCAGTCTGACCAGACTAAGACAGGTGGCTATTATGTCCCCAGGAAATCTCTTCTCTAGATATAACTCTGTTTCCTGCCATCATTTCTCAAACGAATGGTTTTGAGAGCTTTGGTCTTTGGTTTGAGTACAACATTGGTCAGAACAATACCCTGCCACTCATTCCTTTGGAATTTAAAACTTGTGGATGTTGTCTTGAGCTGCCAACAGAGCACATCAGCACACCAGGTATTCCTTGATGACCAGAATCTCTCCGCACCAGAAAAGGAGGAGGTGTCAATTTTAGAATACAATGTAATGGACACACAGCCCATCTAATCCTCTGGGAATTCTAAATTCTACTTTTCGTATCATTTTTTACAGGTAATCGGAGAGCAACATACCCAAATCACATTCATTTATGCTGCTACAGGATTTTTTTCTACGTTACGTTGAAAATTCATTTCTCATTCTTTTCATATGAAAGCAGTGCTATCAAATCTTGTTTGCTCTTTTTATAAAGCCATTTGTGCCAACTCTCTCTTCTCTTTGTCCCTATAGTTCCTCTGGGAATCTGTCTGTGACCACGAAGACCTCACACCATGAGAAGGGACTATGCCCCATTGGCCCATTCCCCAGTTAGACTCCATCACCTGACCATTAGAGAGCACCTTGGCAGAGAACTGTTAGGGGCTGCCCATCCTTCTCTGTGTGTCTGATGATCAAAGTAAAGTATTCTAGTTTGTATTAGTTTTTAAACATTTTAAAGTTTTCTAAGGGTAGCTTCAGGCAAAGGGAAAGGAAATGTTTTCATAGGTCTGCTGGGCATTTGGGGATTTTGAATTTCGTTAGAATTCAAAGGCCTTAGCATTTTGTGGTATCCCATCCCCTTTGGGTCTTTATGTTATGCCGGTTCCCATTTGCTTTCCTCTGTGTAGCTAATTAAGCATTTCATGCGTTAATTGCATAGAGGTTGATAACAATATTAGGACAGATGATGTCTCAGCTGTGGCACCTGTATGTAGGGCTCCCTGTAGACAAGATGGCCTTTTTGTTTTTGCAGAGACCAAACAACCCTAATTTTGAGAGTACTAAAATGAAACGAGAAGACATTTTTGCACACACGGTAAGGAAAAAGTAGAAGACGCTGGCAATCCCCAGCCAAGTCCAGTAGCCAAAGGATTTCCAGAAGGACTCTGACATTTCTCCCTAAGGAACTCATTGGCTGTGGTCCCTTAGGAATTCTAAATGCCTTAACTGAAATATTTGTTAATGTTATAGAAAAGAAGTATTAGTCCATTTTTATGCTGCTAATAAAGACAAACCTGAGTTTGGGCAATTTACAAAAGAAAGAGGTTTAATGGACTTAGAGTTCCATGTGGCTGGGGAGGCCTCACAATCATAGCAGAAGGCAAGGAAGAGAAAGTCATGTCTTACATAGATGGCGGCAGACAAAGAGAGAGCTTGTGTGGGAAACTTCCGTTTGTAAACCATGAGATCTCGTAAGACTTATTCACTATCATGAGAACAGCACAGGAAACACCAACCCCCATAATTCAATTACCTCCCACTGGGATGTGGGAATTGTGGGAGTTGCAATTCAAGATGAGATTTGGGTGGGGACATAGCCAACCCATATCAGAAATCCACAATTATTTGGATAGAGAAAAACTCTTTGATGCAGTGAAAAGGGAAGCCTTGGTAGGTACCCCCCAACCAGCTCAGTCCCAGCTCCCTTGTAAGCCCCCACCCTGTTCACTCTCCCCCTCCTTGAAGACTCATTTGTCACCATTACGTGGTGTCATGTTCACTGATGAAGTGTATTGTCGCCTTTTGCCTTGGCAGCTGTGTGCAGGAACAGGCATGGCCACAGAAGTGAGAGGGAGGCTGGGATTCTTATTGCTTAAGGCTTATGAATCATGTCAGGCTGGTTGGTAACCTGAGCCCATGTCACCCCTTGCCACAGACCTCCATGACATTCCTTCCAACTTAATTTCAGCCTAAGGGATGCTTTTAAGAAGATTTTAGGGCACGAAAACATCTCCTTGAAAGAATTGTAGTTGCATTAAAAACTAATTATCAGAGCTTAGGGGTATAGATTTGCTGCCATATTTTACGTAGAGAGCAATTTATCTCCCAGACCCTGAAATATCATTATATAATAGGTTAAGGATACCAACCCAGGGGATACTGGGAAAAAGGGAGTAAAATCACCAAATTCCTGGAAATGATGAACAACGTGATTATGATAAAATAGCTCTGCCCTCCTGCTACAGCACTTTCTAATACAACACAGTTTAAAATTAGCGTGTCCTCAATGAGCCCATGCATAAAAGTGTGGGTAAGTGCAGTTTATCTGGGACCCCAGGCTAAATGTAATATTTATCTTTGAAAGACTTGGCTTTTTTGGCATAAAGAACTAGATGTTATAATGAGAAAAAAAAATGAGATGTTTCCAAGTGTCCATAGGTGGATTAGAGGACTCATCATGTACAGCACTGTGCCAAGTATTCACGTGTGTTATCTGAGTCTCACAGCAAACTAATAAAGGTGAATATTGTTACTTACTGCTATTTGACGGTTGAGGAGTCTGTGAGAATCAGAATATTTTTGGTTGTGGATAACAGGAAACAACTCCAATTGGCTTAAACAAGAATTTATTATTTCAAGTAACTCAAAGATCCAAAGTGAATGGTAGGCTTGAGTCAGAAATTCAACAGTGATATCATAGACCCAGTTTCTTTTTATGTCTCTGTTTTTTAGAAGTGCCCACTTCATCGTACAGCTGATTCCTTTCATGGTTCCAAGATGGCTGCCAGAAGCTCCCAGGACACCATGCTTCCTTGCTCACATCCAGTGAGATGTCTTTGTCCCAACATTTTCTTTGAGTCCTGGGTTTCCTTCTGATTGGATTAGCTTAGGCCACATGGCTACGGTGGAATTAGTGACTTGGTCTGGGTGATGGAATGAGTTTATTGGCTTAGTTTAGATCACTTGTGCTACCCCTGGAGTGATGTCAGAGTCAGCATTTGATATGGCTTGGCTCTGTGTCCCCATCCAAATCTCATCTCAAATTATAAACCCCATGTGTTGAGGAAGAGACTTGGTGGTAGGTGATTGGATCATGGGGATGGTTCTCACATGCTGTTCTCAAAAGATCTGGTGGTTTTTAAAAGTGTGGCACTTCCCTTCTCTTGCTTTTTCCTCCGCTATGTAAGACATGCCTTGCTTCCCCCTTTGCCTTTCTCCACAGTTGTAAGTTTCCTGAGGCCTCCCCCAGCCGTGTGGAACTATGAGTCAATTAAATCTCCTTTCTTTATAAATTATCCAGTGTTGGGTAGTTTTCCAAACGGAAGCCCAGGGAATAGTTGCTAGAGACAATGCCAGCTGTTTACCAGGGCCAGGGACATGAAGTAATTTGTCCATGATTCATACAGTTAATTAGTGACAGAGCCTGAATTTGAACCCAGTTAGTCTTACTCAAGAGCCCTTTCTCTGAGCTGTAGTCCTTCTAGATTCTCCAACTCCTAAATTCTTGTAATAAACATCTCACACGTTTATCTTCTGGTTTCTTCACTAAGAATGTCACTCTGTACCTAAGTGGTACTAACTTTTGGCAAACAATAATTCCAGAAAACCATAGGATATATCATCTTATGGTGTGAAGCGGAATTAAGGGGGACTGGATTAAGAACTGAGACTTGGTTCCCCCATTAACCTTGAACAGGTTTCTTACCTCCCAGAGTCTCTGTTATCCTCATTGGCAAATGAAGGGTGAAGACTCTCCTTACTTATCTGGCTGTGTGGTTCCAGGGGTCAAGCAAGACCATGCTGTTTGAAGAGTCTGAAAAGCACTAAACATTTATGAGCACATAAATTATTCTCACTATGCATAGGATTGTGATCTATTTTGTTCCAAATATGAGAACATGACAGTTTTTTTTAATTTGTTAAATTTGTTAAATTTTATCTCTTTTTCTCTCTTTCTATACACACATATCTCATATATAGTATATATGTATATACTCAGTCTCTCTCTCTCTCTCTCTCTCTCCTCTCTATATATATATATATATACTTGTACACTTGAACTTAAAATAGAAGTTAAACATATACATATATATACACACACGTGTGTGTGTGTGTGTGTGTGTGTTTAACTTTTAAGTTCAGAGGTACAAGTGCAGGTTAGTTAAATAGGTAAACTTGTGTCATGGGGGTTAGTTGTACAGATAATTTCATCACCCAGGTATTAAGTCTGGTACCCATTAGTTATTTTTTCAGGTCCTCTTTCTCCTCCCGCCCTCCACCCTCTGATAGGCCCAGTGTCTGTTGTTCCCCTCTATGTGTCCATGTGTTTTCATCATTTAGCTCCCACTTATAAGTGAGAACATATGGTATTTGGTTTTCTTTTCCTGTGTTAGTTTGTTAAGGTTGATGGCTTCCAGCTCTATCCATGTCCCTTTAAATGATATGATCTTGGAGAACCTGACAATTAAAGGGCCTCTTTTAAACCTCAGAAACACACTTTAATTCAACAAAGGTTTTCATTGATAATAGCCTGTCAATACCACTCAAATAGCAAATTAGTGGATCTTCAGCCCCCTCCCCCTCCCCTCCCCCTTCTCTCCCCCTCCTCTCCCTTCCCTTCCCCTTCCCTTCCCTTCCCTTTTTTTTTTTTTTGTAGAGACAATGTGTCTCTATGTTGCCTAGTCTGGTCTCAAAACTGCTTGCCTCAAGCAATCCTCCTACCTTGTACTCCCAAAATGCTAGGATTCCAGGTTTGAGCCCGACACTGGCCCTCAGGTATGTTTCATGAAACCCATGCCAAGGTGGCAGGATGTACATTCATAAGAAGCTCTTAGTTGCCTCTTGTTGAGGTGAGATGATTATGTATGTTACATAATCTACTTTTTATTAAGCTACAGCCTTATTAAAATGGCAGCGAGAAAATCCTGACCAGCTTCTTTTCAAGATACAGTATACCTGTAAGGTAGAAAAAGTATATGGAAAGAGTAGGAATCAGATAGAACCTACGTATGAGACTCCAGTCTCCCATACACCCATTAATCTGCCTTCTCCGAGGTGTCAGAATGAATGGAGGCAAGGAAATGAAGCCCACAGTTTCAACAAAATGAAGGAGACATCTAAAGATTTGATATTCATTCTCAATAAATGGTTTCAAGGATAACTTGTGAGTTTTTATGGATCACGTGACCACCAGGCACAGACGTGCACAGGTTACTGCATTTGTCATTGTTTTTGATAGGGTGGCTGCAGAAGTGAATCAGGCAGGGAGATCAATGGTATCCTTCCTTGCTTTATTTGACAATTATTTATTGAGTGCCTACTACTGCCAGGCACTGTACTGGGTGCCAGATATATGGCAGTAAAGAAAACAGATAATACCCTATGTCCTTTTGGAGGTTGCAGTCAAAGGGAAGACTTAAGCGTTACATACCTCACTTCAATAAGGTGTTAGACCAGGCCTCCCTCGGTATCCCTGGAACAGGATGGAGACACCACGAGTTGATTTATGAACATATTGGAAGACAAATGATTCATGGACTGGGTGGGTAAGGCCTCTGGAGGTGTGCCAAGGGCTCTGACCCATTTCATCTAGGGCATTGGATGAGAGCAACATGCCCAGCCATACCTAGCTTCATGCAGCTCCTTGAGGATACAAGGCTCCCCTCATCTCTGAGTTTTGCACATGCTCTTTCCCCTGCCTGGACCATGACTTGCATCCCACTCATCTACTTGTCCTCCACTTGCCCAACTCCTGATTGTCCTTCAAATGTCAGGTTACATGTTACTTTCTCTGGTGAACTTCGCCTGAGCCCTCAGGTCTGTGTTAATTGTCCCTGCTAAATGTCTGCCTGTGTTGTTTCAAAAGACCTGTCTTCAAGTTCAGAAATCTTCTTTCTTTTGCTTGATCTAGTCTGTTGTTGAAGGCTTCAATTGTGTTTTTTGTTTTGTTCATTAAATTCATTAGCTCTAAGATTTCGTGTTTTTAAATTATATCTCTTTGTTGAATTTCTCATTCAAATCATAAATTGTTTTCCCAATTCTGTTGAATAGTCTATCTGTGTTCTCTTGTATCTCACTGAGTTTCCTTAAGATTATTATTTTGAGTTTCTTTTCTGGCATTTGTATATTTCCTTATGATTGGGGTCTGTTACTGGAGAATTATTGTGTTCTTTTGGAAGTGTCATGTTTTCTTGCTTTTTCCTGTTTGGTGTGTTCCCACACTGATTTCTACATATCTGGTGGGACAGTCACCTCTTCTAATTTTATAGGGTAGGGAAAGACTTACTCATAGGCCTTCAGATGTCAGTATGGTGGGGTGTGTTGACCTTGGTTCTAGGTGGGTGCAGTAGTGTAGCCTCCATATAGTTTCTTACGCTGTGGTCCACGCTAGTGACATTTGTGAGTATCTCAGGGGACTAGGCTCAGAGAGCTTATGGTGATAGTGGTGCAGCTTTTCTGGGAGTGGACTCACCAGACTGTTGCTCAGATCAGGGGCATGTGCGTGCACACAGTGGGTAGGCCAATTAGGGGTCTGGCTTGCTGGGATTGGGGACATGGGACTGTTACTCTGGCTGAGGACATGAGGTGTGTAGTTGCTAGGCCAGTCTGGGGTGTGTTTGCTGGGGGTGGCCTAAGGGGCTGTTTCTGAGGCCCTGAGACTAGGTGTGTAGCTGCTTTGCCAGCCTGGTGGCATGTCAGCTTCTTGGTGGCTCAAGGACACCTCCCTCTCGGGGGGAGGCTTTGGCCAGCTCAAGGATGGGTTCACCCTGGCCAGGACTGCCAGACAAAGTCCTCCAGTTGTAAGTCCAGGAAGTGGGGGTTTGTTTCCCTGCTGAACAAGACCAGAGTCACAGCTGATCCTGAGTTCAGGCTCCATGCAGTTGAGGTAGTGGCATTCAGCCGCTTGTGTGGGCCTCTGTGAATGAAGATGGAACCTTAGTGCTGGATAGGTGCAGTGGCTACTGATCCCCAGGGGAGGGCACACTTCAGAGCGGCTCTGGACTCAAGAGAGTGCTGCGCTGCTGCAGCTGGGCTCACAGTGGGTGGGTGAGAGGTGGGGAGTGCGCACTTTCTGCTCCTAATCTGGAGCAATGCAGCTGCATTAATTCTTGGCAATGCTCCAAACTCTACTCAGGGGTTGCAAAGACTGGGATTCTCCTATAGTTAGGATGGCAGGTATCTGTGGTGGCAATGGGGGCTGGTAGGGTTCTTCTACTTACTTTTCCCCTGCAAAGGAAGTCCCTCCTGTCTCTGGGCTGATCTGATCCAGGTGCTGTTGGGGGGTGATGGTGTGAAGATGGAGCTGCAGAGGCCAGGTTCTTTCATGCTGCCCTCTTGGGGGTGGCACGTGCAGTGAAGGTGGAGTTGCAGAGGCCAGGTGCCTCCAAGCTGCCCTCCTGGGCTTTCAGTCACCACAGTGTCTCTTTACTTCCCCGCTGCACTTCAGCACTCTTCCTTTGACACTCCAGTCAAATCGTAGCTTTTATTCATTGCCTTGGTTCTTTCTTGTGGGGGTTTCAGGGATGGGACAAGCATCAAGCATGTCTAATCAGCCGTCTTGCTCCTGCCCTGTTTTTGAACCATTGTTCTCTGCTGGTTTTCTTCCTAGCTCTTGAGTTGTCCATCTCAACTTCCTTCTCTCAGGAAGAGAGTCCACTGTCAATTGGCATTTGCTGGTGGACTCCTGAGCATCAATTACCCTTTCTCTTCTCATCAGCTTTAATTTCCTTGAATGAGTCTTGTGGTTCAGGAGAAGCTGATACCACCCCATGTTCTGAGGGTGAAGCCTGTGGCCTGGGTTAAGCCAATCAGCACATTTCATGCCCCCGGCCAGGGTAACTGCTTCATAGGTAGGCATCTATTGAGCCAATTCAAATGAAAGGTAGCTCTGGGCTTGTGCTGGCCCAGAGACCCTCTGTTTTTGAGGAAGGATCTGGCTCTGGTGCTGTGTTAAGATGAAGACTACACGGGCATGGGGATGTGTGCTTGTAATCCCAGATGCTTGGGAGGCTGAAATGGGAGGATTGCTTGAGCCCACTTGTTTGAGGCCAGCCTGGGCGACATAGTGAGACCATGTCTCAGAGAAAAAGAGAAAAAGATGAAGACTACTCTGAGGAAAGCTAAGCAGAGAAATGGAAAGAAAAGAGGTTCCTGCAGACATGGCTATGGCCTTGATTAAGCCTTGGCACAGTCAGAGATTATCTCTGGACTTTCCAATTTCATAAATTTGTTTTATTGTTTGAGTTGACTATTGTGTTATTTGCAACCAAAAGCATCCTTACTGACACACGTTTTCTTCCCATCCCTGGGAGCTGCTGCTCTGCGGAGAGTTAATCTCACTTCCATGCTTGCCCTGGGCACTTTGGTTTTCCTCTGTGACTTAGCTTTCCTTGGTGTGTCTCCAGCTCACACGTCTGTCTTGCATTCTCTATCTGTAGAACCAGATGCCTGCTGGACATTTGCACCTGGGTGTCTGGGTAGCACCACAATCCTAACATGTCCCAGGATGAGCAGAACTCATCTCCACCTTTTAAGCTGCTTTTCCTCCTATCTTCTCTCCCTTGCTTGTTGAATTGGCATTGCCATTATCCTGATTTTCCTAGCTAAAGCCCAGGCAAGTTCTTATCCTCTCCTTCTCTCTCACTTCTCCCCCTGCCCATCAATTTATTCACTCATTCCGGTTAATTCCTTCCCCCTAGTTAACTCTCAGAAGGACCTACCATTATCCATGGTCACTGCTATCACTCTAGTCATAGCACTACCATACCAATGTGAACTTTCTCAATACCCCTATCCCTAATCTTGCCCATCCACTCAAGAGCCAGAGGGATCCTTCCAAAATAACCTCCCTCATCTGCTTAAAACCTTTAGTGACTCTTTACCAACCAGAGAATCAGCAATGCTCCTCATAATGTGGCCCAGACCCAGCTCAGGGCTGCTTTCCCACTTTTCCTCCCATATCCTGGCTCTATTTATGATTCACATTTTTGAAAGCCATCCCTGCTCTCCATGACATCTGCACCTGGGTCTTTGCATATGCTGTGCCCTTTTCTTGTAATGTTCTCCCCTCACCTCCCTTCCTTTTCTCTTCTTGGCTGTCATCTGTTTGACCTTCAGGACCCAGCTCAGGGGGCTACTTTCTTCTGGAGGCATCTACAAATCCCTGTTCCAAACTCATACCAGCTGATATCAGCTCAGACTGGCTTATAGTGGTAGGTGAGAACCAATACTGGGCATTTCTTTCCAGCTCCAAGTTCAGCTATCTCACCTTGATAGCTTAAAATCAGAACAGTGGAAGTATTTACACCACCAAAATCTGCAAATGCTACAAATCAGGGTGTTTTTGTTTGTTGATTTGGTTTTTCCCAGAGAGGCAGTTTACCAGCACGCCAGTGGGCATAATTGCCTGCTGACTTTCCCACTTCCCTCTCTAACTGGTAAGACCCTTGGGGGGGCAGCCTCAGCAGCCCACCCACCCTCTGCCCCCAGTCTCTGCACAGTGCTTGACCCACAACATGATGCAGGTGTCCAGGATGATGTGGGCATGCCACCCTCCTATTTCCTTGTGAGTCTACCACACAGAAGCTAAAAGTTGGCATTTTCCTCCTCCAGATTCTGAAGACGGGAAGTTATTTCTGAGAAAACATTATATTCTAACAGTCTGGAGTCCTGTGGTGTTCCCTGTGGTGGAATTTTATCTGTTGGTGTGCTCCATTCCTATTGCCATTAGTATGGTCCAATTTTCCAAGGGAGATATATTTCCATTCATTTCAATTTAGAGTAAATACTTTACCATCCTCAGGGATGTGTAGCTTGAGCAGAAGAAAAGGAAGTTAACAGAAAGGATATTAATTAAACATCCACCCAGGATTGGTGTTTTCTCAAGAGGCAGTGTAATCTTATGGTTAGTACATAACCTTGGAAATCAGTTTGTTTCTTTTTTAATGGCCAGACCCCACCACGGACTTGAGTGACCATCTAAGTGGTGTGTACTCTCTTGCTTCTCAGGAATAACCTCTGTCCTCCTGTGATTCCAACGACACTTTAAGGGGTAAACTTACCACCTAAAACGTGCTAAAATAATACATTCAGCTTATTGGCTAAAATAATTTGAAATCTTGGTTTAATGACTCTCAAGACTCTATAATTTGGATAGTTACCTATTTATTGAGCACATACTATGTGCCACATGGTACTAGGGGCAGCAGATTTAATTTAATAAGACATAATATTTTCTTAAGGGAACTTGGGGTCTAGTCCAAGAGGCAGCACACATAAGCATCTGCTATTTAAGAGAGTGACAAGTGCTTATAAAGGAGCTCCCTGTAAATGAAGTTCAGGGAGGCTGTGGATGTTAATTCACTCAGCACGTACTTGTTGAATGCCCCTCATATACCAGGCTGAGTGCTGGGCTCCAGGGATCTGGTGCTGGACTCATAGTTGAGAGAAGAGGCAGGGAAGTAAATAATTACAGAACAGACTGATCAATGCTATAATAGAGGTACAGATTCAGTGCTCTGAGAAGTAACTACAGTAAGGTTCCTGGAAATCAAGGAAAGCCTCTCAGGGGAGGTGACCTTAGACTTCTGGTCTGAATAGTTGTCTAGGAAAGGTGCTTCCATACAACAACCATAGGAAAGAGAGAGGAAAGAAAAAAGAACCTTCTAAGTGAGTGAGCAGCAGACCCAGAGTGTGGAGGGAAGACCGCACGTGGAATGTGGGAACTATGCTGGCCTCGGGGGCAGTGACTAAGCTGCCTGGAAGACGTTCCGATGGGCTCCTTCCCCAAGATGCCCAGGAGGGATAGCCTGTGAAGCCTCCATGTTCCTGCATCACCATCATCATCATCACGATTGTCATCGAAGGCCAGAGAGAGATCTCCAGGGGGATCTTGTGAGTCCTAGTTCTACTGATGTCAGCTGGCATAACTTTTGCTCTTGGTCCTTTGCATGGGCCACCTGGAGTTTATCTGGCTGCGTGTACCACCAGTGATTTTACACATCCATCAGCTAAATCAAAGACGCAGATACAAAGTTGAGAGCCAGGGCATGTCAGGTGGATTTGTGACACTCTCTGGAGGACTCTGGGCACCTAAATGAATGAATGATTTTTGTTCAAGACATAAATATAATCTCTTTCAGTGACAGCTATGCCTAGGATCTCTCACCAGCATGGGCTGGCTGGTTATTGAGATGAATTGTTTTTGGAGAAACTTGCTGAGATATCTGAGGGTACGAGGGCAGCTTTGGGGCCTGGGAGGCTGGCTTGCTCACATGAACCCAAGACTGGTGCTCTGGGTGGTAGATGGACAGGGTGGTGGGGAAATCTGACTCCATTTTAAGCCAAAGGTGAGTATAGCCTGAGCCTGTTTAATCAAGAAATATTTATTTAGAACCACTGCATGTCAAGTTCTGATCCAGGTTGTGATGATACAAAGGTCACTAAGACATGACCCAGCCCCCAAGGCACTTGCTATCTAAATGGCTACAATAATATATAGTCTTGGCGGTACTGGGCTCTGAAACCATGCTCTTCCAAGTTCAAGTCCTGGCCCTGTCATTTCCTGTGTGATCTTAGGCAAGTTACTGAAACTTTCTGTGTTACAGTTTCTTCAGCTGCAAAGCAGGGACAATGATAGTAGGTTTGCCGTGAGGATTAAATGAACTAATGTATATGAAGAGCTTGGCACGGGGCCTGTTTTGTAGCTAGTGCTCACTAAGGGTCTAACATTATTTCTATTTCAAGAAATAAAAGCCCCTGTCTTCATAAATCCCGGAGATGAGGACTGTCTCCAGTGCAGCTGTAATGGGAATGTTTCACATGGGTTCTCACCGCAAAAACGTAGTCACGTTTTTGGTGCTCAGAATGGACAGAGACTGGAAAGCAGGATGCTGGTCCTGGTTAGATTCCATCTGGGAAAGCTCTATGCTTATTTAAGATTTCATTTTATCATTGGGTATGACTTGCTGTAGTCCATAGCTAAATATTATGATGTCCCTTTTACAGGTGATGACACAGAGAAAACTTATTGAAGAATGTCCCTTAAAAGTTTCTTGTTTTCCGTATCAAAGCCATCCTAAAGCAGGTTATCAGGGCACATATTTGGAGTGTTTTCTGTTTTTGTGCTCGTCTGGATCTCCCCCACATTTCTCCCTGGTGAGGAGGGGCCTCTGGGCTATTGTCCTGGACATTGGTGGGTCCAGCCACAGTGTGGTCTCAGTCCAGGGCCTGGAATGAAAGGTTAATAGGCAGAGGGTGAGTCAGTGCTGAGTCTCCTGCCTGGCAGACTGGGAAACACATGTATAGATTATTGTCTACTCTCTGGTCACTCTCACTGATTTTGATGAGTATTTATAGAACAGGTCTTGCTAAGCATGACTTATCTTTCTTAAATCACAAGTTTCCCTACAATTTTGTTATTTACCTCAGTCTGACCATCAAAACCGCGGACTAAATACTCTCCCAATGTATTGGTTATCTGTTGCTGCATAACTATACAAATAGGCTTAAAACAACAGTGAATGTCCCTTATGTCTCACAGTTTCTGTGGGTCAGGAATTTGGGAGCTGTTTGGCTGGGTGATTCTGGCTCAGGGGCTCTTATGACTTGCAGTAGAGAGGGCTGCTGGGGCTGCTGTCATCTGGAGGCTCTACAGGGGCCCCACTTCCAAAATGGCTTACATGAGACTGGCAAGATATTGTTGGCTGTTGGCAGGAGACCTCAGTTTCTCCCCAGGTGCACTTCTCCATAGTGCTGCTTAAGGTCCTCACAACATGGCACCTGAACTCTCCCAAAGTGAGTGAGCCACCCAAGGGCAAGGTGGTAGCCACCATGTCTTTTTGGCCTAGCCTTGAAAGTCACACACTATTGTTTTTGCAATATCCTATTAGTTACACCAGTCTCATTCAGTGTGGAAAAAGATTACACGAAGACATGAATACCAGGAGGCGAGAGTCACTGAGGACCACCTTGGTGGCTGGCTACCACACACCCAAGAAAGTGTGTGCTTATCAAGTCTGCAAGAATCCAAACAGCAGGACTGAAGGGCATCTCATGACTTAAGAAAGAAAAATGTCTTAGAGAGCAGGTAAAATTGCTTCTGTCATACTCGCCACATGTGAAGTGATATGCAAATGCAACGTAGCCCATGTGACAGTGGCTATGAATGGCTAAGAGGGTGACATCCTGAGCAGCTGGGGCCAGAGAGGGGACTTAGCAGCACTGTGAAGGAAATATGGCCAGGATATTAATCTGTTTAATGGGAGATCTATTTCCAGCCTGGACCCAGGCAAGAAGTTCGCCTCTGACAAACAGCGTAAAGTAGAGTCGTATGGTGTGTCCTAGAGCAGGAAGCCACAGCAGATAGACACAGCAGCCAGAGACAAAAAGGTAGCCTCATAAAAATACCCAACTGGGACATATATATTATATGACACATAATATTTTTCTAATGTACTCATTTAAAGTTTAAAGTGTGCTATAAATACGTATATTGTATGTTGCATCATGATTTGGTACTTGAAGGATCTCTGCAAGGGCACACAACAGATAATGAGACTTTTCTGCCTTTAGAAAAAGAGACCTTGGCCCCAGAGACTGTTGATGGATGAGCACAGAGGGGAACGGGCAATGCAGTTTCCACTTGCTAGGGACCAACGAGCAAAGGGGTAACTTGCCTGCATCAGAAAAGAGCTCATTTTGTAGAGTTCCTCCTGCCCAAAGGGCTTCATCAGCGCCACGGTGAGGAGCACTTAGGCATCAATGATAGGAGTGCTGCCTGTCATTTGCAGTTGTCATGTGCCATTTGGCTCAGGACTTCTCACTCCCAATGTGGGGATGTTGTCATTCTCAGCAAATCCTCTTGTTGCCTTCAGAAAGCCCCAAGTTAATAAAACCTTTTTCAGATCTTATTATAAATGTATGCATGAACCAAAGGCCACTTCTGACTATTGGAGACATGTGGGCTCAGGATTAGCCAACTATTTTGAAGTTCACCCAATTCCAAAGGTTTGTTTTTTCCATATTTTACTCATGAATTTGTTACTAATTTTTTGTTGTTATTAGAGACAGAGTCTGTCTCTGTCGCCCAGGTTGGAGTGCAGTGGTGTGATCGCAGCTCACTACAGCCTCGGACTCCCAGGCTCAAGCAATCCTCTAGCCTCAGCCTCTGGAGTGTCTGGGACTACAAGTGCACACCACCTTGTCTAGCTAATTAAAAAAAAATTTTTTTGTGTGTGGAGATGGAGTCTTACTATGTTGCCCAGGCTAGTCTCAAACTCCTGGCCTCAAGAAATCCTTTTACCTCGGCCTCCCAATTGTTGGGATTCTAGGTGTGAACCACTGTGCCCGGTCACTATACATATTTGAACAGAGTAAAATCATAGTTCTTTAAAAATCTTCTGTGATTCCAGTTTTAGTAAGAAGACTGCTCTTGACTTCAGTAATTGAGGTTTCAAACAGTAATGGGTATGTTTTAAAGGGACATTTGCCAGGCTCATGAGAAGGCCCTGGGAGTCCTAGGATATCAGAAGGCAGTTAGATCTAAGGGTGAGTCAGACTTAAGGACAAGACAGTGCTGGTTCAGGACAAAACACAACCAACCAAACAGACAAGTGCAGGTGATCCCTTGTGAGGGAAGGCAGGGATTGAGGGAAAGACAAGAGTACTTATTTAGTACCTACTGTGTACCCAGCACTGTACACGTGTTATCTACTAGAGTAGTTTGTGACAATTAAAATTTACTCCACAAAAAGTTAACTCTGCCCCTCTATCCAGAAACATTGTTAGCCCAAGAAAGGAAGGAATTGCTGAGAGACCTTGTGATGTGATAGAGGAGTCACTGGCCTTTAGGCTGTACACAGACTTGGTTTGCTCTGTGTTATGAACTGAATGCTGTATTCCCCCGCCAATTCATATGTCGAAGCCTCAGCCCTGCAGTGTGGCTGTATGTGGACAGAGGTCTCTAAGGAAGTAATTAAGGCTAAATGAGGCTGTAAGGGTGGGGTCCTAGTCTGTTAGGATTAGTGTCCTTATACAAAGAGCTGAGCACCTGCTCTCTCTGAACATGCACCAAGGAAAGGCCATGTGTGCACATGGTGGCAAGAAGCTGGCCATCTGCAACCCGGGGGTTGAGTCCTTGCTAGGCACCTCAATCTTGGATGTCATTCATTCATTCATGCATTCGTTCATTCATTTTTGAGACAGAGTCTCTCTCTCTCTCTCTCTCTCTCTCTCTCTCTCTCTCTCTGTTGCCCAGGCTGGAGGGCAATGGTGTGATCTCAAATCACTCTAAGTTCCACCTCCTGGACACAAACAATCCTCCTGCCTCAGCCTCCCAAGTAGCTGGGATGACAGGCATGTGCTACCATGCCCCACTAATTCTGGTATTTTTCACAGAGACGGGGTTTTGCCAAGTTGCCCAGGGTGGTCTTGAACTCCTAGGCTCAACTGATCCACCTGCCTCAGCCTCTAAAAGTGCTGGGATATTGCAGGCATGGGCTACTGTTCCTGGCTGATCTTGGACTTATAATCTCCATAATTGTGAAAAAACAAATTTATGTTGTTGAAGTTATCCAGTACTTTTTTTATGGTAACCTAAACAGCCTGATACACTTAGCAGTCTCTATTTCCTAAAGCAGACTCTGTTGTTGAAGTGTGAATGCAGTCATAGACAACACAAATGAGTGGACATGGGGCTGAGTTTCAATAAACTTTATTTATGGACACTAAACCTTGAATTTCATATATTTTTCACATGTCCTTTTGATAAACAAAAGAAGAATATTTCCATTTTAAAAATGGAAAAAGCAATTGGAGCTTGAAGGCCATACAAAAACATATGGAGGACTATACTTGACTGGTGGCTATAGTTTGCTGACCCCTATCATAAAGAAAAAATGCTTTATGCTAAATTGTAGCAGATATGCTAAATCAAGCCTGATTAATAATAAGCCTTAATGGGAAAAAAGCGAGCTTTAGAGCTGAAGTCTTTGGGTCACCCTAATGACTCTTGAGAAACAGACTGTCATCTATAAACCCAAGTATTTATGTCCAGTTTCCATGCTGGCTCACCTGCTTTCAGAGCAGATACCAGGTTAAATAACTTATTTTCCAAATTCTAATTCAGGAATTTAAATAGTTTCAGGATTTTCATGAGATAGAAAGGTGGGCTAGGTACAGTGGCTCACGCCTGTAATCCCAGCACTTTTGGAGGCTAAGGCGGGCAGATCACCTGAGGTCAGGAGTTTGAGACCAGCCTGGCCAACATGGTGAAACTCTGTCTCTACTAAAAATACAAAAATTAGCTGGGCGTGGTGGTGGGTGCCTATAATCCCAGCTACTTGGGAGGCTGAGGCAGGAGAGTAACTTGAACCTAGGAGGTGGAGGTTGCAGTGAGCTGAGACCATGCCACTACGCTCCAGCCTAGGCAACAAGCATGAAACTCTGTATCAAAAAATAAAAATTAAGAAAGAAAAGCGAACTTGAATCTGAACATACATCTTCCCAATTACCTTGATCTTAGCTCTGCCTGCCTCAGAAGCAGGAGCTGATAGCCAGCACTTATGGGACGTGTGAGCACTTAAAAAATTTTTAAGTCACCAGATGCACCTCCTGTACTGTCTGTCTTCCAGTTTACCTTGCTGTGCAGACACCAAGCCATCCCACCTGTTGCACTCAATTGGGAGAACCACTCTGAATGGGGTTTCCAAGATCACCATTTCTCTTCTATTTAGAGCACATCTGCCATCTTAATATCCTGAAAACCAACAGACTTGAAGAGGCTGCAGACTGCACTATATGGGAAGCCATCAGTAGAAGGAAAATAAAAGAGGTATGGAGGAAGTTGGAGCAGGATGGGCAGGAGAAAAGGGGAAATAAGCAGTTTGAGTTTCAGCTTTTGTTGAAGGAAATAATTGAAAATTAGAAGCATTTTGATTTTCCTGGGAAACTGAATTGACTGGGAGTCCACCCTATACGTGAAAAGCAAGCCCGGGGTTCACCTACCATGCCAAATGTGTTCTGGTTTCCCACCAGCCACCCCACCCCATCCTTCTTTGATGAACAGAGCTTTCTCTTAAGTAAACATTTAAGGCCTAATCGGATCATTGGTGTGGTGTCACAGTAATTAACACACAGCCTGGAGTAGTTACACAAATGTCAGTCTGAGCAATACCAAGCACTGCTGAGAAATCAGAGACGGGCCTGTGGGATCCAGCCGAGGAGCCCGATGCTCAGTTGTTCTTGGTGATGAGGAAGAAATAGCAGTGATATCTCCAGGATACATGGTGTATTATGCAGAGATTAAAAACAAATCTCAACAATAGCTGACTAGTGATTAGAGCTTTATTATTTCGTTTAGCTAAGAATAGATTAAAATGACCCCAAAGAGAGGGCTCAGTGTTCTCATTGATTTTATGTCTTGTTCATTGGCTGACATTGGGATGCAGAAACCAACTTGAGCTAGTTTAAGCCCAACAAAGGAATTCACTATAAGGATGCAGAGGGTTTTGCTGCAACCCAAGAGCAGAAGTACAGCAAGACTTCTGGAAAGGAATGGTCTTAGTATAGGAAAGCTGGGTGTGTTGTCTCCATCTCTCCTGCCTCTGTGCTCCAAAGAGCCAGTACCTCATTTTTTCTCTCTCCCTGGAAATTTTCTCCACTGGTGTTCTAGTAAATGTCTAATACTCAATTCTCTGATGAAAGAGATGTCCTGATTTGGAGTGGTTGCCAATTTCCATGGTGTAAATACTTCCACCATGGTTGACTCAAAGCTACCAATGTGGAGGCAGAGTTAAGAAGAGAGGTGCAGTAGTCCATGATTATACAGTATTCCCACCTTATATGGCTGTAAAGAATCTCAGAAGCATAGATTATAATAAATTATAATACAATAATTAGGAAGTGGTGCATTTCAGTACTTATTACCTTTGTTTTAAATTTAACTTAGCTAAATTTATATAATTTAATTTTTAATAATGGTTGTTTTCACAATTTGGCTTGCAGAATTCCTGCTAATTTAATCAATCAGTCCTTGGGAGCTGATACTTATGAGCTGATTCTAGCATACCACGTTTCTAGCACATGGCTGCCCCACACCTCCCTCTCCCAGAGGGATTCCACACTGGAATATGGCCCAATTCCAGGGAGAGAGAACCTGGTTGGTTGAGTCTGGGTCAGGTGTTCTTGTTTGGCCAATCAGCTCTGGCTGGGAATGTGTTGGAAGCACAGCTTTCCTGGAAGGGGTAGGGATGCTGAATGTGTTAAAGGAATTTCCAGCAGCTTCTGTGTCAAAGGGTAGTGTTGTTCTGGGTTTGTTATGTGCCAGGCACTTCAAAGATATTTTCTCATTTTTTTCCTTCAGAATTCTGTGATTCGGACACTATCATCTCCATTTCACAGCTGAGGAAACAGAGGGTCAGAGAGGTTTAGTGACTTGTCTAAGGTCACATGGCCGGTAAACTGCAGAGCTGAAATTCACATCCAGGCGCCTTCTTACCCCAGAGCCATCTTTCCACCAACTAGGTTATTTTTCATGCAGAGATACCATGTAAAATGGGAGGCCCGAGCAAGAGTAATAACGTTCCTGAATCTGCAGAGGAACGGCAACTGTAATAGAGAATAAGGAGGTTAAAAAAAAAAAAGAAGCACCAGAATGTGAAAAAGAGGAATGAGAGCAAAAGCATGTGTTATTGTTACTGAAAAACTCCATTCTTGCTGCGGTTGCTTCTCTTCTTTCTTTTAATCTCTGGGGGCGAGGCAGATACTGATTTCTTTGTAATTGAGGGTTTTGTTGCAGATCATGTTGGGTTGAATAGGGGTGTGGATGCTCATTTTTACTTTATTCATCGTTTGTCTTCCCCCGGTCACTTTTGTGCGCTCTGCCCCCAGGTATCGGGCACAGTTAATTCTTCCTGCAATTAGTATTCATGGTCAGCTAAGCAGAACTAATGCAACAACCGTTTTTACTTTGAAGGTTATATTACACGTTTCCAAGGTCCTGCGGAAAAGGCTCTTTATGAGAAGATATTCTTGACCCTCTCTAGGAATTTAATTTTCCCTTTTCCGAGTTTTTGAGCCCACCTTTTGAATTCTTTAATGTGATTCCCCAGGAAGCACCCAGAGTCAGACAGGCAACAGGATATAGTCAAATCAAAATATAGTATTTAAAAATGTTTCCTTCTCTGGGGCTGCAAGATGAGAGTACATGACCTGCTTGTCTTAAAGTGGCTGTCTCTTCATTTTACTGGTTTCTTTTATGTGTATATATATATATATATATATATATATAATGAGAAAAAATATATATCAAAGGAACCAGTAAAATGGAGAGACAGCCACAATAAAATGAAATATATATATATTTTTTACTATAAATTGCTTCCGTAGAAAAAAATGCCCACTAATTTAAAATAGATACAAGGAGGAGACTGAGAATTCTGACTTCTGATCATTTCAAAACTATATGCAATTATTGTAGGTAATTTCCCAGATAGCAGAAGCAGCAAGAAATATCATTTTTAAAAAAATCTTACATTTTTTTTTTGAAATAGCAAAACGTGACTTTTTCATACTAAATGCATGATATCAATTAATACTTTAAATGGCCCAACATGGTCAGAAAATTCATTTAACTGCTTTGGAAAAATTTGAATGACTCCAAAAGTGTAAAAGCAGCCCATTTAGAGTCATTTAAATGTGGTTCAACATAGTGAACACATACTATCTCCCAGCTGTTCAGCTTTTAAAATGTGCTGACAATACTATTTTGTCCTATTTTCTTTCTTCTTATACTTCTTATAGTTAAAAATAGCATTGGAATTTCAACTGATGATCTTCAGAGATTTATATTACATGAGAAAACAAAATCTAGGAAAAAAGTAATATCTGACTTTTTAAGAAGATGCCTTATTTCTTGGTTTCTGAATGTTAACATATTAGATTTTGTTTACGTTTTTCTTTTCAAATGAAAAGTGGTTTTTTTCAAAATTTTAAAATTTACATTTAATCATTTGGAAACAGTGAGTTTTAGGACCATTCAATTGTATTTCCCATTTTGCTTTTGCCACTAGGAAGCTCTGAGCCCAAATTGTGGCTAGCTTCTAGCAATCTGTAGAACCCTATGGTGCAGAACCAGGTGTATAGACATTCCATGCCACCCTGACTTACCCTATTCTTTCTTATTTGTTAATGGTTTTGTTTATGGATTTCTATAAACCACCTCTCTCCCTCCTCCACCTTTTAAAAAGATAAGGTGAAATATATAGAGTGTGATAGTATCTACTGAGAGTATCTACTGATAAAATGGCAAAGGACTTCCCAGTTCCTTAAAAAGGCCCCCATTTTTCTGCTGGGGTTGAGGTCTCCCACCCAAGCATCTCTGCTTCATTTACAGCCCACCCCAGGACCTCACCCAGAGCTGAGCCCTCCAGTGTCCACTGGGGAGGGTGGTAAAAGAGAGGGATGATAAGGTGGCTGACGGGTGCTTAGCAAGGAGGCCCAGGAAGCTCACTTTCCAAAGGTCTCTTAATTGTGCTGGGAGGAAGCAATCCTACTCTCTGTGAATGAGTCTTGCGAGTATCCCGGCTGTGGAGGAGGGCCTTGGCAAATGAGAAGGGCCTTTCTGGCTGGCAGGTGGGGGTTCTGCATCAACTCAGGGATCAGAGCCTGCAGACCTTCCTGGGGCAAACTACACACACACGGATTTAAAAACATCCCTTCCTCCTCCCTCTTACCTTCCCTCCTTCTTCCCCCACCTATTCTCCTTGTGAGGCAGTTCTCTACAGAGGCTGCATCCACGTTGGGGGGAAGGCTGCTGAATCTCGAATCATCTGCTACCCTTGCCTGGTCCGCACAATGCCCTCATCCCAGGGGAGAAGGGCGATCGTGTTAAAAATATCCATTTTCCCTAGAGGATTCACTTTAAGAACTGCACAAACCTACAGCTGCTTCCGAAAGAAAAGTAAAGGGGGAGATTTTGCTCCCCCAAATCTGTTTGGTTAATAAGATTCCTAAGCAAACAAACACACATAAAATGCAAGGCCATTATTTGCTCTGATTAAACATAAAATCTATTCCCTTGCAGCACACCAAATGATCCTGGTTTTTCTCCCTGAGGATGCTGCAGATGTGGAATCTAGTCCACTGACTGTTCATTTCTAAAATAAAAAAAGGCCGTTGGTGGATTTTTTCTCAAAATGTGTAGGGTGGACAGGATAGCAGAAATTTCTGATGAGTCAAGTACAGGTGATTAAAGCTTGCAATGTAAATCAGTTAACATCTATAATTTTCCTTGTTCTCCAATGCTATTAGTTATTTCAAGGGTAAAAAAAGGATGTTTTACTTAATTTTTTTGAATCTTACTAGGTACCCGTAGCTTAACTTAATGATTTGTATAAGTGATAGTAATTGCTGGGACTGCAGTTGAGTATTATTAGCTATAAAATGAACATGGTTATATGTCCAACAGAACTAGCAAGGGACAGAAATGCAGTTGTATCCAAGAGAAAATAATTACAGCAATAATCAGTGTAATTCATGATAATGGCTGAATTGAATTTCACACCATAGCTCCAAGCACTTACATTTAATGAATGTGGTTTGTGCTTGTTTACTAAAAAGGTTTTTAGCAGAAAATCGATAATGTAACTTCAGTGTTTCTAATTGCAAATGCAATTATTTTTTTTAAAGTAGTGGTTCAATAAGGATTTTGTAGAGAAAATTGAGGTATGTGAGTGCTGCAGATGCTGGTGCTTTAATTAGTTACCTGTACATTAGTGCCATGGTGCCTTAATACCTATTTATTTCAACATATTGATTTAAATGGATTTGTATTCAATTTTAAGGCTAGCTAATGTAATGGACATTGAAACTTTTCTGGAAGCATTGGCTGGGATTACAACATGTCACTGGGTAATGAGGCTTTCTTCAAGAGGTGATTTCAGAAATCATTTTACAAACCCAGAGATGGGGCCAGGAAGGGAGGGCTGGGACACAAGCCAGTTTCCTCAGAGCCAGTGGCAGGGCACGTGTGGCCTTCAGTAAACAGGAGCTACGTGGATTTATATAGTCCTTACGGATTCTTTCCTACATGGCTTAACTTGTATTTATATCTTTTCCCAGTGCAAGTTATGCCTAAAATGGTTATTTTGGAGTTGATGGTCTTCTCCAGAGTAAAACCTGTTGATAGACTTCTGAGTTTTGGGATCCCCAGCCAGTCCTGCCTGACCCCTTATTCTGAAGCAGCTTAGGGAAAGTGGGTTGTCTCAGATCTCAGGACTTGGAGTCAGCCAGTCAACTCTAGGTCCCCACGCATGATTCATGCTGATATTAGGTGGATTTGCATTCTCCGTCTAACTGGATCTCTTGCTCAAAACTGAACCTGAGCCTAACCTTCTTCCCCACTTACACAGCCATTGTCACCATCACACCACCACCATTATCGTACCACCACTATCATCACACCACCATCACCATCTTCATCATCACCATTATCACACCACTACCATCACTACCACCACCATCATCATCACTACCACCATCAACATCACCATCATCACACCACTACCATCATCACACCACCACCACCATCACCCCCCCACCAAACCACATCATTACTACCACCATCATCATCACCATCATCACTACCACCATCAACATCACCATCATCACACCACCACCATTATCAGCACCATCATCACACCACCACCATCATCATCACTATCATCACCATCACACTACCACCGTCACCATCACCACCATCATCACACCACCACCACCATCATCATTACTACCACCATCATCACTACCACCATCAACATCACCATCATCACACCACCACCATTATCACTACCACCATCAACATCACCATCATCACACCACCACCATCATCACTACCACCAACATCACCATCATCACACCACCACCACCATCATCATTACTACCACCATCATCACCATCATCACTACCACCATCAACATCACCATCATCACACCACCACCATTATCAGCACCATCATCACATCACCACTGTCATCACCATAATCACCACCACTATCATCACACCACTGCCACCACCATTATCATCACTATCATCATCACCATCATCACACCACTACCATCAGCATCATCACATCACTACCACGATTACCATCACTGTCACACACCACCACCATCACCATCACCACACAACACCACAAAATATCACCACCACCACCACCATCACACCACCAGCATCATCATCACCATCACCACCACCATCATCACCATCACCATTATTATCACCACCACAATCATCACACCACAACCACCAGCATCATCACCATCACCATCATCACCCCACCACCATCATCATCAGCACCACCATTGTCATCACTGCCAGCATCATCACATCACCCTCATCGTCATCATCATCACCATCATCACACCACCCCTACCATCATCACCATCACCAACATCACACCACCACCAGCATCATACCATCACCATCATTACCACCACCATCATCATCACCATCACCGTCATCACACCACCATCACAATCATCATACCACCACCATCACCATCATTACCACCACCATCATCACACCACCACCAGCATCATATCATCACCATCATTACCACCACCATCACCTCATCACCATCACCGTCATCACACCACCACCATCACAATCATCATACCACCACCACCACCATCACCATCACCATCATTATCACCACCACAATTGTCCACCACCACCAGCAGCATCACCACCACCATCACAATCATCATACCACCACCATCACCATCATTACCACCACCATCATCACACCACCACCAGCATCATATCATCACCATCATTACCACCACCATCATCATCACCATCACCGTCATCACACCACCACCATCACAATCATCATACCACCACCACCACCATCACCATCACCATCATTATCACCACCACAATTGTCCACCACCACCAGCAGCATCACCACCACCATCACAATCATCATACCACCACCATCACCATCATTACCACCACCACCAGCATCACCATCACTGTCATCATACCACCACCACCACCATCATCACCATCACCATCATTATCACCACCACAATCGTCCACCACCATCAGCAGCATCACCACCACCATCACAATCATCATACCACCACCGTCACCATCATTACCACCACCATCATCACACCACCCCTACCATCATTACCATCACCAACATCACACCACCACCAGCATCATACCATCACCATCATTACCACCACCGTCATCATCACCATCACCGTCATCACACCACCACCATCACAATCATCATACCACCACCGTCACCATCACATCACCATTACCACCACCATCATCACACCACCACCATCATCACCATCATTGACATCATACCACCACCATCATCATCACATCCTCTTCCTTGATGTCTTATCTCCACGGCATGTACACTGGATGTAAAATATAATCCTGCTGGGTTCTATGGGAGCTTTATCCCAGTAGAAGGAATAAAGACTAGCTCTTGACGAGCTGAAAATCCCTTAATAGCCTACATTTTAAATACACATATTCATTGTACCAGGGATTTCTAACCTTGCTTTGATGATATCCTAGTGTCACTATCTCAAAACCAAATTAATTTTGGACTTGAGTATTTTGAATTGGGAGAAGGAGTGGAATTGTGTATTATTATAACCAACATTGATATGCTGTTGAAATCCAAAAGGATCTTTTATTTCTATTTCTTTTTTCTAGAGACAGGGTTTTGCTGTGTCACTCAGGCTGGAGTGCAGTGGCAGGACCACAGCTCACTGCAGGCTCCAACTCCTGGGCTTGTGATTCTCCTGCCTCAGCTTCCCAAGTAGCTGGGACTACAGAGGTGTGCCACCATGTCCAGCTGATTTTTCTGTTTTTTATTTTATAGAGATGGGGTCTTGCTATGTTGCCCAGGCTTGTCTTAAACTCCTGGCTTCAAGCAATCCTCTCACCTTGACCTTCCAAAATGCTGGGATTATAGGCATGAGTCACTGTGCCGGGCCCCAGAAGTTTTTTAAGTCCCAACTGATACAGTATCAGTAGGGGTCTGTATGGGAAGCAGGGATGTCTACAAACCTGAGCTCCAACAGGGTCTTTTATCACGGTTTCATTAAAAATTAGCTCCTGGCAGGAGACCAGTTGAGTTTCTGAACCACCATGACCAGGCCTAGGGTGCTGGCTTTTCAGGGAAGCATCCCCCTACTCTCCAGGTGCCAGCTGGGCTCCCACCGCCTCCAGGAAACCTTTTCTAGAACACAGGCCCCATGAGTCACTCCCTCCTTTGGTTTCCTATGGCACATCAAATGAGGGCCCCTTGCTCGGCACTTCCGATATACCATGCGCTATGCTAGGTGCAGCACATGGATTGTCTCTACTTTTACAACTCTTTGAGCCAGACAGTATTGTGATTCCCATTTTCTAGATGTGAACACTGAAGCTCAATGAGGTCAAGTCAATGGCCCAGATACAGATGGCTAGAAAGTCAGTGGAGGAGCTGACTAGATTTCTGTTTGTTTTCCCCTTCCTCCCTCTACTGTTAGTACCCTGCTCATAAACCCAATGGGGGTAAGTGAATAATGTCAAGACGCAGGTGAAACTGACTTGGTTATGTCTCTCTTTGCACGGAGAGCACATTGCCTTCTGTGTCAGGTGTGAGCCCTTGCACTGTCTCCCTGGGGTCTGAGGGCCGAGGCGCCTGGCCAGAAGCTTGTACACAGGCCCATCCCGGAGTGTGGAGACCATGTTGGTTTCATGCACATGAGAGCACACCCATGTGACTTCCATCTTCACAGGCACTTCCCAGAAAGTGAGAGAGAGGACCAGGTGCAAGCATTTGGTCAGAGCGGGGTGATGGGGTGGGAAGAGGGCTCAAGTCCTGCCTACACATCAATTGAGTGCCCCTGGGAAGTGCCTTCGCTTCAGGAACCTCAGTTTGCAAGTCTGCAAAGTGGAGCTAATGATCCTTGTCCTGACTTCCTCCCGGGCTTGCTGATAAGGCGCCTTGCATTTTGGAATCTTTAAAGTGCTTGGAAAAGGTAGGGAACCCATCTAATTAAGGAGGAGGAGAAACAAAAGCCACCAGAGGAATCAAGTTTCTGGTATCCAATTTAATCCAATCCGTAGGAAAACAGCCCAAGGGTGCCCATCCTTTGCCACCCCTAATGAGGAAGCAGCCCAGTCCTCTGACAGGTGGAGTCACTCATCTCGCCAGTAAAAAGCTAACGCTTAGTCTAGCTTTATTCATCCTTTTTGGCACATGGGTATATATAATATGACTCTGTGGAGCCAACCAGGAGCCTCTGCCTGGTGGAATGATCTGTGTGCCAGGCTGAAAGAGACAGACATTCTAACTGTTTGACCCACAAATGTATAGAGAATAGTGGCCAGTAAGTAGCAATGACGTAATAATCTTATATAAAGAAAATGTGGGCTCAAATTAAGATGATTTCACCAGGAAAACATTAAAGTATACAAAGAGTTCTTAATAAATAGAAATAAATAGTGCTGGGTTTGCGCCATGGTTATTTTAGATGGTTATCTGCCTTCGCTGCTGCCGCCCGAGCTGCATCTTCCTCGGGGCTCAGCGCAGCATTTTGCTCTACAAAAACAACTAGCTCCTTTCCAGCCAATGATTACTTGTAATTATGCTTTCCCCTGCTATTATTCTAATAGACCTGTCATGTTGCTCGGAGGACTCTGGCATTTGGAATATACGACGGCTTTTATGGATGGACTGCTGGAACACTTAATATAGCTCTATTTTTGAATTATCAAGTTCTATCCTTTTGAAGTCTGTGTTAGTGGAACTCCTATTTATGAGATGTGCTGTGCTTAAAGGTTTGCTATTGATGAAGAGGTCCAACAGAGCCTTTATCGTAAGTACGGCAGCATTCTCCCTGAGAGATAAATAGCCGTGCTAAAAGGTATGCTGTGTACCTCGGCTGCAAATTACTAGCCAAGTACCTCATAACAGTATACTTCAAAAATACCTTTATGCTTCTTGTTTGTTTTCTTTTCCATAGAGATGAATGACATTTCTTAAAACACAGAGGGGTGGAAGTGTGTTGGTCATCGTTGGTCATCAACATTAATTGGGTTTGAGGAACATGTTTGTTCTGGCACAGGGTGTCTGAGTAGATGCAGGAACGTGGCTTACATCTCCTGCGCTTGCTGTTTTGTTGCTTTTCTTTATGTTCCTTTGACCTAAAGGTGAATTCAAGCACTTTTTGGATGGGAAAGAGGGTTTACCAAAAAGAGTAATTCAGACAGTGGGCCCTGTTCTGGAGGATTCGAAGAGCACCGTTGGGGGCAGAGCAGGGGCCCGCAGCTTCAGGCAGTGGTATGGGCAAAGAGTGGGTGCAATGTCATGTGTCCAGCAGACAGAGGTCTTAGAAAGGGGAGGCCTGATACAGAAGCTGGCACCAGGAGTGGTCCCCAAAGCTCTGATTATCTGTGCAATTTGGCAGACACCAGGTCGGGTCAGAGTTTTCTTTAGCAGCTCAACCAGCTTGTTCTTTGTGGGCCCAAAAGTGGAGGCTCTTTTGGACACTACAGGCACTGTTTTTGGCCCTGGGCAGCAATCATACGGAAAAGCACATTGTGTGGCTGGATTGTGAATAGGAATTTGAGGGGAAATGTGTGCCTCCCTCATGTTATACAGAAATGTACTCGAGAGACTCCAAGCTGCTAGGAAGCATCCCAGAAGCAGACATAACTCCCTTGGCAGCCAACATTGCAAACACAGAGGCAGGACTATGGAGTAGCTTTTGACCAGGTGGCAAGAATTTATATCCATTCCCCAAAGAAGGTAGGCTGTTGCTCCAGAGTGTTTGCCTGGTGCTTTTCATTTGGAACCTTCATGCATCAGAACCTCGACTCCACATTCCCTGTCTAATTCATCCTCACCCATATATTTTACCATTACAGATAGCCTTCCCCCTAAGCTTGTCTATTTCTTAGCTGGCGTGACAGATGACAGCGACTCTGAGCCATGCTAGATGGCATTTCTATGGCATTGGTGCCAGAAGCATTCTAAGCGCCGGTGTTGTGTATTTACTGATCTTCATATTCCCAATAATCTGATGCCAGTCACATTTGACAACATTATGTGGAGGGGTCAGCTAGATGGGGCTAATGAAACTGTTTCCAAGATGGATGTTGTTTTCCACGACATTACCCTTGCAAATAGCTGTCAGTGGGGTATTTCACTGTCGGGCAAGGCATTTGAGAACGTTTTTTTTTTTTTTTCTTTTTTAAATAGTTGACGTTAACATTAAACAAAACCCGAAGCTATTGAATCTTAGTGTTTATATACAATAGAAAACGTGGAAGCCCTGGCATCTTTCCAAATGAAAATCTTATTAACAGACATGGTGCTTGTGGCAAAGTCCTCAGCAATTGGAGATTGGCTTGGCTGTCTGAAATGTTTGACGGATTAGCCTGAGATGATAGGAAGGACCAAATGGGAAATGGCTGAAGTCTGCAGGATTATACCAGCAAATAGAAAGGCTTGCCACAGTCCAGAGGCAGGCGGCACTGGTACCACTGTTTCCAAGCTCCCACACTGCTGTGAGCAGCCAGCACAAAATGCACTCGGTTTAGATAAGATTTACAAGAAAAGAGAAAAGAAGGAAGAAAGGAAAGAGAAAGGGAAGGAAGGAAGGAAGACAGAGAGAAAGAGAGCATTTGCAAAGAGGACCTAATATAATGAAATGCTTTCCATGAATTAATGACACTGGAAATGTGTTGGGAGCAGTAATGAAAATGATAAAGACAGATTTCCTGCACCTGAATCCAGAGCCCTGCAAAAGCCCTGCAAACGGGTCTTCGGGGACTTTGCCGACTGTCTGTCCTGACGGTTACCATGTTGGACAGTGATCCTCATGGCTCTTTCACATGAGTCTGTGCCGGTTTAATTCTAGGTGGACATTTAATCGGTGAAAATTCATCAAGTAGTTGTAAGCACCTGCCTGCCAATGCAATTTTTGAGAACTTTGTTGCATATCTTAATAGGGCCACTGAGGATTTTGAATTCCTTAAGGAAAGCATAGTAAATCTTCAGTCTGAAATTCAGTGTTTCACAAAGGTATGTCTATTTAATGGCTTTCTTCATAGGAATGTTCTTCTTCCAACCCTACCGTTGAGCAGACACAAACAAGAGTGCATAATGGAATTAATGATACTTGGCTACTGGCTCATCTAGAACTTTCTCAACAATGAGCTCATTTATCCAGTGCTAGCACTTAGGAGCATTAATTCACCACTTGCTTACAGTCACAAAAGTCGAAGAACTTCTCAACTTGTTTATTTCATAGGATGGAAAGAAGAACGCTGGAGAAGAGATGATGAACTATTATGCCTTTTTCTTTAGTGGATCTCAGTACCTCTTTCCATCACGTCCTTTCTCAGGTTATGCCTTTTGCATTGTGTCGAATGAAGAAGTAGAAAAGCGTTGTTGAGTTCAAGAGCAGTGAAGTTCAGTGCTGGACAGAGGCTTATGTTCTTTTCAGATGCAAACTTGTTTCTCTGTCATCCTCCACCTCCTCTACCCTCATGGAATATATATACAGTTAAGGGGTGTGTTCTCTTTTGGTGAATACCTAAAGGTAATAAGAGAAACAAAGTCAGGCAAAGGTAGAAGTCAGCTCCAATAAGAGTGGTGAGCATTCTGCCTACAACTTAAGAGACAGAATTCTCATTAAAGAAAAACACCATCAAAAAGTGATATGTGAGAGACGCAAGTAAAGCTACCCTAGGTAGCTTTAATTTAGGCATGAGCAAATTATATGGATAGTAGTTGCTATAGTAACTAGTAGACAATATGCTGTTTATGTTGCTATTGAGATATCTTGTACTTTACCAAAATAAGGGGAAAACAGATTTCCAGGAGCATAGCAACACTCCATGAAGGGAGCGCTTCTCATAAACATTTTACTTCTTCCATTTTAGTGTTTATTTATAATAAAATGAGGATCCACAATTAAGCACAGCTCATGGGTTGGCTTGCTGTTGTTATTAATGTTTTTCCTAACTGAGATGTCTCTTTAAAAGCCTAGTCCCTCTGGCACAGCTGAGGGCACCCTGGCTGCCAGGTTGGATAGTTTCCAGGAGAATTCCATGATTGATTCCACATGGCATGTTGTGAGGGGTAGACCAACACGAGTCTGTTGAAGTCAAATGTAAAGACCAAGAATGCGAGAGGACTCAGGGCAGAACAGATGCCATGAGAGGTTGTAATTTTATGCATTTATGATGTGTTTGGTAGTTAACACAATTTTGAAACGTGTTTGAAGTTCTTTCTGGAGATAGTTAAGATGTTTCAAAGGAGGCTTGTCCTGAAATGAAGTTGTCTTACATGTAAGGCTGCTGAGGACGGAGAGGCAGTGGGGAACATAGTAGGGTGGGGAGGTGCCATTTTGCTGCGGGTGTTTGGCAGGTGGACTCAGATAACTCAGGTCCCAATTTGGGTTTTGAGGCCTGAGAGCTAATTCGATTGCAATTCACCCAGTAGTTGCCCTGACTTTTCACAGCTATAAAGCACCAATTTCAAAGCTTAGGGTGGGAAATCTGAGGGTGCTTCCAGTCCTTTCAAATTCTTAAAGCAAGACTGATATATATTAATTTCATTTAAAAATGTATGTCAAAATAAACGCTAAAAGGCAAACAAAAATATATGTCAATCAGACTTTCTGGCATTTGAGATGCAAAAGGGGATTCTTAAATGGAACGCAGAGGTAGGGTTCCACCATGCCCCAGTCATGGGAGTCAGGGAAACAAAACCTGAATGCACCGAGATGCCTTGCTTCTGCACACACTTTCCTCAGCATACATCCATATGCAGTTCTCTGTTCACCAGGCATCAAGGAATAGAGGAGCAAGCATTGCTTTGGAGCTAGAAAATCTGAGTTCTAGTCCCAGTTCTGCCATTTCCTGGGATTGTGGCTTAAGGGAAGAAATCCATTAATATTTCCCATTTGCAAAATGCCCCTAATAATACCCATTTGATCAGCTGGGGCTGGATTAAGCCAAGTGCAGAACACTTGGGTGACCTATCTGGGGAGTTCCACCTCTCCACAGCTGTTCTTTCATCCCTACTCCTGCTTTGTCTATTCCTGACTGTGGGTGAGTCATTTGATTTCTCGCCTCAGCTTTCTCGTCTGCAAAGTGGTATCATTGGCCCTGCTGGCCTCAGAGGCCCCTGCTGCCCCTGACATTCTGTGATCATATGGCACATGCTTTTCCAGGCTCCTCGACGCTTTCCCTTGCGGAATGTTTGCAGAGACCTCTTTAGTCTCGTGGTTAAAATGCCTCTTCCTTTTCCGCATTTGAAGAGCTGCTCAAATGAAAAGCTGGTTTGAAATGAAGTCATGTCTACACTGTAGGCATAACTTCTGGAGCCGGACAAAACAGAAGAAGTCATCAATTTGAGCACTTTGCTTTTAGGCTAAAAATGTTTCCATTTTATACTGAAAAGTTGGATTTTTTTCCCCCAGAGTTCGTGACTAATGCAAGGCCTCATGGTCCTCAGTATTTTGATGGCCTCTATCAGCTATAGTTTATACTCCAAGAGGGTTCACAAGAAGGGGGCAGGTCCAAGGAAAAATGTTCAAAGGATGAGGCCGGTGAATCTTTACTCAGTTAGTGTTATAACAAACACCACATCACCGGAGAAACAGATGATGGGCCAAAGACAGATAGGAGGTGGGGAGGAGGGGGAGGAGCGGGAAAAGGGAGGAGCAGAGGGAGGGAGCGGGAGTCGGAAAGGGGTCAGATTGCCTGAAGAGCAGTATTTAGTCACCGATCCACAATTCCAATCCCTCTCCGAAGCCTCAGGATGTGAGATGCTTCAGCACCTCACCCAGGCAAAACTCGTTAGACTGTGAAGTAAGGCAAGTAAGAATCAATTTTTTGTCTGGTCCCAGAAATTCTTTGCAATAATATGTCAAGATGGTTGTCTTCTCTGTTGAAATTGGCTTGAAAAGATCAGAATATGTATAGATATTTATGAGATTTCCACGAACCGCCTGGCTCTCTATACGCGAGTGTGACCACACAGGTGCCTGGAGAACGCATAGGCGGCCACGCACATTTATTTTTACAGAGGGTAATTATTACAGTCTATCCTCCCAGAAATGAGCCTTTTGTTTTATGTTTTCAGCAAGAACTTGTGAAATATTAAGATATTTTACTGCCTTAATGTTCTGAATTGTTTGCCTCTCCATATTGCAATCTAAAACTCATTAACAGTTGAACAATTTAATCAGAATGAATCAAATTGTGAAATGGGTACACGGGCAGTTCACATAGCCATAAAGCATGGTTGAAACTTTTCTGAACAGCTTGATAAAACTTAGAAGGCAGCAGGAAATAAATGATGATCCTGGACAATATCAGGGTAAACAGAACCTGGAGCCATGAACCTGGTAATTGTTCTTCCTGGCTCAGCACATTCGCCAAGGCTTGGTCTTAATTCATAGGACGGACCAATGATGAGAGGGATACAGAAAGATGCCAGTCTTTCTGTAAAAGATTTCTCTTTATAATGGGCATGATCTGGGAAGCCAAGTGAAAGTCCGTACATTAACCCTGACTTTAATTCCAGGAGTGTTCTTTCATTACAAATAGATCCCAGGGAGGCTGGGGGGCTCTGGCTCATTGTTTTTGGGGAAGACTTCAATTTCAAGAGTGACCTTTTCATTGTACTTTAAAAATACTATCTATTGCAGAATTCTTTCTGCAAAGGCAGCTGTGGGTGTCTTTTGAAAGTGGGTTCTTGCTTCATTGGGGTTGCACACACATCATATACTCTGAGTTGTCTGGCAGAGTCAGGGCATTTGGGTTCAAGGCCATCAGTAGGGTGACCAACTTGATCTGGATTGTCCAGGGCTTTCCCTGTGTAGCACAGACAGTCCTGCATCCTAGGAGCCCATTGAATCCCAGGCAAATTGGGATGGTGGCCTGAGAAAAGTCCCATGCCAAGATATTTCCTGGCTTCAGTGCCTGAAATCACTCTACCTCTCAATGCCAGAATTTTGCTTACAACTTCTAAGCAGATTTACATAATACCCATAATAATAAGAATCCAGAATTATTACACATTTCTTTGTTCATAATTTTTATCCCGTCTTCTCCTGAGGATGAATTGGTGAAGTATCTCTTTGGGATTCCAGTATATGCCTGGGTATTTGAGGTTTCTCCATCTCTATATCGTCAGTGAGATCTTAATCTTTAATTTCTTAATATTATAAATTCAAATTGCACCACCACACCATGCCTCTTTTATTTTTGTAATTTCCACCATTCCTGTCCCGCACAGGCTTGGGTGGCTCCAGAACGAGACATTTCCACAGTCTTGTCACTTTGGTTTTTCTTTCTCATGATTAAGCTTTTGCCTCCACCATTGGTTCAGACAGACATGGGCTTTTCATGTTTTTTTTTTTCAGATAGATGTGGGCTTTTACACATCCACTCTTACTCTTTTGACTGTCAATAAGATGATTCCTGACTCCGCCACCTCCTAACTGTGTCTCGGAGGGCAAATGCTGCCCTGTGTTAGGCCTCACTTTTCTCATCTCTGAAGTGGAGATGATAAGGCTGATGCTGTAGGGTTGCCATATGGATGGCAAGTAGATATGTACAACCCATAAGGGTTAAGTGCTTTGGTGCTAGAGAACATGCCTGCTGACATTGACTTATTCAAGTCTGCCTGGGTGCTGTGGACTGTGTGGGTTGGCAGGGGCTCATCAGCTACTGATCTGAACATGCTGATGCTATTATAAGCACAGACTCTTTCTGTGATTTCCATGGGAACCTTGTGGCCCACGGCCAGAGAAAGGGCCAACTCACTTCTTTAGGAATGATTGCTGGCTTGCAGAATGTTTCAAGTTCAAAGTCAAGTTGATCGTTGTATAAAAGTTTGTATATAGAATAATTTCTCAGTTCCCTTACTTGAGATTTTGGTCTATGTGTGTTTACATTTGAATATTTTTTCAAATTAATCTCTCCATTGGATTCATTAAGATTTGGAAGTGATATGTATTATTTCTGTTGGTTTTGTGGCTACTCTTAACATTTTAATGTTCATACCTATATTAACAAAGTTTCTTTATCCTTCTTCTAAGTAATAGGAGGTCATTAGAACATTAACTATCAACCAGCAGTAACAATTAAGATTTAATAATGTTATTTCATCTACCCCTCTCTGTCATTACGGTTGCCATTATTATGGGATATTTTACAGTAAGTCTCAGAGATCATGTCATTTCACCTAGAAATACTTGGCCAACAAGAACTTTTTCCCTGTTAATATAATCACTATGCCATTATCACAGTAAACAAAATTAATAATAATTTTTAAATATGATTTCCTGTCCCTCATATATTTAAATTTTCCTAGTTGTCTCAAAATTTCTTTTTACAGATGTTTTGTTTGAATAAGTACCCAAATAAGTTTCACATATCACATTTGATATTTTCTTAACTAAATTCCACCCTCCTCCCTTTTAAAAAAAGTTATTTGTATTTTGAAGAAAATTTAAAATGCCCCATGGTCTGAATTTTGCTGGCTGCTTCTATTTGGTGTCCTATAGCTTTTCCTTCTATTTCCTGAGGTACTGTGAACTATCATTTAAATTTAGTGATTATTTTAAATTCAGGACTTTCTGGATAATAACACTTTGGAGATATCGCCATGTACTGAATGCATCACATTGAGAGGCACAGAAATGTCTGCTGTCCTGCTTTTATTGACTGATCAACATTCAGGTGGTATCAGCTGAATCTCTCATTAGGAAGTCAAAACTTTCGTTTAATACTTGTTTGCTATAAAATATGCAGAAAATATACATTACATAAAACTTACTATTTTACCCATTTTAAGTGGTTTTAAGTATACTCACACTGTTTGCAACCATCACCATCATCCATCTTCAGAACTATTCCTGCTGTGGTTTGAATGTGTCCCCTTCAAGATTCGGGCATCACCTCTAAATACTGCCAATGTCACAGTATTAAGAGGTGGAGTCTTTAAGAGGTGATTAGGTTATTAGGGCTTCTCCTTCTGGAGTGGGACTTAGGCTGCCATAAAGAGGTCTCACTGTGAGCTTTCTCCCCCTTCTGTCTTCCACTGTGTGAGGACACAGTGTTCTTGCCCTCTGGAGGGTGTGGCATCAGGGTGCCATCTTGGAAGCAGAGAGCAGCCCTCACCAGACAACCAAACCTGCTGGTGCCTTGATCTTGGCTTGCCAGTCTCTGGAACTATGAGTGAATAAATTTCTGTTCTTTATAAATTACACAGTCTCAAGAATTTTGCTATAGCATAATGGAGTAAGGCAATCCCCAGCTGAAACTCCATACCCATTAAACAACTCATCATTCCCTCCTCCCCCAGCCTCCGGCAACCACTATTCTGTCTCTATAAATTTGACTACTCCAGGTACCTCATATGAGTGGAATCATACAGTATTTGTCCTTTTTTGGCTGGCTTATTCACTTAGCATAATGTCTGTATGATTTATCCATGTTGTTGCATATGACAGAATTTCCTTATTTTTTAAAGCTGAATCACATTCCATTAAATGTATATACCACATTTTATCCTTTGATCTGTTGATGGATGCTTGGCTTGCTTCTACCATTTGGCTATTGTGATTAGTGCAGCTATCAACATGAGTGAATTTGCTTAATGCTTTTGTCATTCACTTATGACATTTGTTTAGATACATTATTTCATTATGGGTTACAAAATGGTAATTTTCTAATATTTTCTCTTCACCGATTTTCAGGATAATGAAGTGATGCATCAATATTCCACAAAGATGACCCATTTTTTTTAAATCAACTTTTTTTTTTTTTTAATAGCTCTTTGGGTTGGTTCCTGTATCCTTTGACACAATTCCAGTAGCCTTTTATCACTACTTTGTTTTCTGGCAGAAAAAGATGTACCTGGCTAATATTGTACATTTTATACTCATCCCTCAAATCCATCATTTTCCAAATAAGACCTGGTTCCTTTGGGATGGTATTTAGAGATTATAATCTGGGGACTTGGTGTGCTCATTACTAGGGGATTGTCATTGTTTCTGGGTTTTTCAGTAAACAGAGCTAAAATGTGTATTTTTTAAAAGATAAATTATGAAGTCATACTGATATTTTAAATTCAAATTTACAGTCCCAGTGTTATTACTTCTTTGATTCTATATTGTATCTCTTTTATGATGAAAATCTTGATTCTCTTAGATTAACGTAATTATTTATTTTATTCTAGACTGTATCACTAGTGACTTCAAAATAATCTTAATGATATTTATATGATAAATAAGCTACTGAAAACAGTTTAAGACTTCTTTTCAGTTCTTTTTGTCCTGAAGTTATATCCCATTACGGATACACAGTCAAAACACTGTGTTTTAAAGTCAATTACATTGCTTTGTCTGTCTACACCACCAATTTGATAGGTAGTTAGGGTCATTTATTTCAGTGTTTTTTCTGTTTTTGGGATTTCTTAAAAAGATTTTTTTAAGCATGAAAAAAATGCTTATGATTCTAAACTAAAAAATAAAACCAAAAACCTCAAACCATATAATAGGGTCCATTCATAGAAATCTTGTTTCCATCTTATTTTCTATTTCATTTCTTACTTTCTTCTGTTTTGTAATCATTTTCATTAGCTTTTGGTTTACCCTCCCATTATTTCTTTTTGGAAACATAAGCAAGCAAGCACACATGCACGCGCGCACGTGTGTGTGCATGCGTGCACACACACACACACACACTTTGTCTTTTCTTAGACAAAAGATAGCATAGTTTTAGTGTGCATGAGACTGCATTGTGATATCGCTCTAAGTGTTGGATATTGGAATCATTTGTGCCATTTAGCTATTATAATAAATGCTGAAATCAATAATCTTGTGCTTACATGGCTTTGTATTTTTTCTGGTGTATCTTTGGGGTAGATTCTGAGAAATGGGATTGCTGGGTAAATGGTAAATGCAGGCGAATTTGTTAGATAACGCCAGTTCCCCTCCACAAGGATTGTCTCATTTCACACCCCCCACCCCATCAATGTTTGAGCTGCCTGTTTGCCCACAGCATCATCAACAGAGTGTACTGTGGCACTGTGTTAGCTACTGGAACAGTTACAATGTTATTTTCTTTTAAGATTCCCATAAAATGTGGATAGTACAAATTTGAACACCTCAAGTATTCATGGTTGGGGTTTTGATTTCTTAGAGGATGGAGGAAATTTCTCCACCTCCCAGAGTCTCATCAAATAGCATCATTTCTTTGTTGCTTCCGAAGATGGGAATTTTCTAATCACATTTTGATGGAGCGGGTAGCTTTATTTGGGCTCCTCTATTTTTTTTTTTTTTTTTTTTTTTTTTTGAGACTGTGTTTCACTCCCGTCACCCAGGCTACACTGCAATAGCAGGATCTCAGCTCACTGCAACCTCTACCTCCTGGGCTCAAGCAATTTTCCTTCCTCAGTCTCCTGAGTAGCTCGGACTACAGGCATGCACCACTGCATCCAGCTAATTTGTGTATCTTTTTGTAGGGACGGGGTTTTACCAGGTTGCCCAGGCTAGTCTTGAACTCCTGAGCTCAAGTGATCTGCTTACCTCGGCCTCCCAAAGTGCTGGAATTACAGACATGAGCCACTGTGACTGGCCATATTATGTTATTTTAGTCCAGAATTCCTTTTCAGTGTGGGCCAGGGCCCAGACTCTTGCCCTCATCTGGGTATTCTGCCCTTAGCCCTAAGCTGTGGAGCTTATGTCTGGATCCAATACCCTCTCTGGCCCCAAGCTGTCTGCTTCTGTGTCTGCCATTCTAGTTTTAAGTGACCTCTTCAATCTCAGCACCTGGAGATTTCCTTTTCTTTCTTTAGAGTGTATCTGTGTATTATATTTTTCAGGAGGCTTCATTTTACCCAGCATTTCTAAGTATAATGAATGGAAGAGAGTTCTTCAGAATCTTCCTGTCTTCTTGTTGCTGGAAGAAATGTGATCCAGATTTACAAAAATTATACCAACAGGGGGAAGTAAAATGGGAATTGAGAGTGATTGTTTGGTATGCAAAAGTTTCCTTTAAGGCAGGACTTCTAGAGTGTTCAAACAAAATTTTTACCTTTAATCAAAATTGAGTCCATAAATATTGCATAGAATGGGGTGTGCTTGTTTTGTGAAGGGGCTGTCTCAGATCTGATTGTGAGGAGTCTGGGCCATGGGCTCACACATTTCTGCATTTTAGCCCAAGGAGAGAAAAGTCAATTACTAAATTATCCTTTTAGCCTTATTCCAAAGTTCAAACTCCAAACACACCACAAAACATACTGTACAAGATAGTCCTCTGGGAAGACTAGATCATGAAAAGAAAAGAAACCAGGATTATCCCTAATGGGATAATTAGAAAAAATCCTTTAGTCAATACTGCTTAATATCCTTTAAAATTCCTAGTTGCCCTATTAACAATATAATCAGTGCCTTCTGATAATTTCTAATATGACCTAGAGTTGACCTTTCCCCTTTCAAATGTGTATAGGGCTGAGCATGGTGGCTCATGCCAGTAATTCCAACACTTTGTGAGGCAGAGGTGGGAGGATCACTTGCGGCCAGGAGTTTAAGACCACTTAGCGAGACCTCATCTCCAATAATAATAATAATAATAATAATAGAAAGTCTACAGACTTGTCTACCTTTTCCACTTCGATTTGACTCTCTGCTGGGATTGGTCATTTTCCCTTCTTGCTGTTGTGGTTAAGTCTGTGTGGTTTTCTCTGGTTTTATGTTCAAAACCCCAGATATTCTACGTGTTGGACTCTGTTGGCTGTGGTTTTGTGCCAGAAATCACTTTAGACTGGAATCAGCCCAAATAACAGAGAATGGAATATAATGTTGAGGTTTGCTATGGTTTAAGATTAGCTCAGCTGAGACAATGAGAATGGCAGCTCACTGACGATTCATTTTCTAAATAGGGAACAAGTTTTGGTGTTATTTGCTGCTCTGTCTCCCTCCACTACCAGCTTGTACCCTTTTAGGTGTGGAACTTAAACCTGGCTTTTGAAGAAGGGTTTTTGTAAGTCACCTATAGCCTGGACAACTTCTCATTGGTCTTCCTTCCTCTGATTTCTCCAATTTTTTCAACATCCTAAACGAACAGGCCAAAATGAAAACTCTCCCTTTTCTAAACAAAGACCTATCACATCACTTTCCTGCATAAAACCATTTGGTGAGTCCCCTAAAGAGTCAAGTCGAATTGCCTAATCTGGCATTCAAGGCTCTGAACAGAACCTGACCACCATCTCCTCTTCCATCTCCTACTCCCCAAACCTAGCTGGCAGCCCACATTCTTTCATTCCTTCCAGCCTTGGTCTATGGCTCTTCTCTGGGTCTGTGACATCCTTCCCATCAGAGGCCATGCAATTAAGCCTTGACATGTGGGATCACATGGGGACCAAGAACAGCTGTGCCGGGACTCTTGGTTCACTGGTTTGAGCTTTACCCTGTGATGACTCTGAATTTGCGTCCCATTTGTACAGACTTGCTTAGCTTTTCCAGCTTGGCTTGACTCCACTGGGATTGGACCTTTCTTCCCTTCTTTGCTGTTATGGTTAAGTTTATATGTTAACTTGACTGAATATGGGGTTCCCAGATATTTGGCTAAACATTTTTTCTAGGGGTGTCTGAGAGGATGTTTCTGGGCGAATCTGCATTTGCACTGGTGGACTCGATAAAGGAGATGACCCTCCTCAACATGGGTGGGCATCCTCCAATCCTTTGAGGGCCTGAATAGAAGAAAATGTGAAGAAGGGAAAATTTGTTCTTTCTTCCTGTTTGCGTGGAAGCCTTGGTCTTCCACCTTCAGAATAGGATTCACACCATCAGCTCCTCTGGTTCTCAGGCCTTTGGACGCAGACTGAGCTACATTACTGGCTTACCTGTCTCCAACTTGCAGATGGTAGGTTGTGGGACAGTCTCTAGGAGCCAATCTTCATAATAAATCTCTTTCTACATATCTCTATACAGTTGCTCTGTGTATCCATGGGTTCCACATTCACGGGTTCAACCAACTATCCAACTGAAAATATATTTGTGGGCTGGAGAACCCAAGGATAGGGAGGATAGTAGGGCAGTTTCCTCCATGCTGTTCCTGTGATAGTGAGAGAATTCTCACGAGATCCGATGGTTTAAAGCGGCAGTTTCGGCCAGGCGCGGTGGCTCACACCTGTAATCCTAGCACTTTGGGAGGCTGAGGCTGGCAGATCACAAGGTCAGGAGATCAAGACCATCCTGGCCAACATGGTGAAACCTCCATCTATACTAAAAATACAAAAAAATTAGCTGGGCATGATGGGGCACACCTGTAGTCCCAGCTACTTGTGAGGCTGAGACAGGAGAATTGCTTGAACCCAGAAGACGGAGGTTGCAGTGAGCCGAGATCGTGCCATTGCTCTCCAGGCTGGTGAGAGAGTGAGACTCCGTCTCAAAAAAAAACAAATAAAAAATAAAATAAAATGAAAAGTGGCAGTTTCCCCTGCATGCGTTCTCTCTCCTGCCACCCAATGAGGAAGGTTCTTCTTGCTTCCCTTTTGCTTTCTGCCATCATTGTAAGTTTCCTGAGGCCTTCCCAGCTATGTAGAACTGTGAATCAATTAAACCTTTTTTTTTTTTTTTTTTAATAAATTACCCAGTGTCAGGTAGTATTTTTATAGCAGTGGGAAAATGAACTAATAAACTATGGGACTTGAGCATCTGTAGATTTTGGAATCTGAGGGGAGTCCTGAAACCAATCTTCGAGGTTACTGAGGGACAACTGTACGGCCTGCTGGTTCTGTTTCTCTGGATAATCCTGACTAATACATCTCCTAGAAAATTCCTACCTGCCTTACTGCTCTGGCTCCCAGAGCACATCCTCCAATTCTCTTATCTCCAAGCATTTGCCACATGGAATTGTGAACATTCTCCAATTTCTGCCTGGTATACATTTCTAAGGAGACATTTTTGCCTGATAAGAGCAAATTGATTGGTGACAAGAACCAATGAAAGAATAAATTCAGACAGGATGTTTTCAGTTAGGTGTCATTTTGCCTGGAAGAAGTTGGGCCAGAGGATCTCTGGGGCCCCATCTAGCTGTGTGATGGAAGGAGGCAGACTTTACCCCATCAGCCAATTTATTACCCACACTCTGCTATGAAAGTTAGGCTTGTCTCCTAGATTAAAAGTATCAGAGGACCAGAGAACCTCTCAGTACTCCACAATGGGCAATGTTTCTGTTAGAGAAGATACTGAGTTGATGAATAAATCGATGAGAATATGTGAAGGAACCAAAGAAAATTCATTGCCATGATAAAAAAAAAATCTATGGAAATCTCTGGAAAGGATTATAGGGCCTGTATGAACATGATGGGCAATGCAAGATTATTCCATTATTAGGAAAGAGGTTGAGCTGAGCTATGTGTGTAGAAGAGACAACTGTAGCTGAGTGAAAAAAGAAATGGAGTTGAGAAGTCTGGGCTCTGCTACATTGTAACCTTAGGTCACTGGTGTTCAACTGTATTGCTGACCATCTGTCTACCCATCCATCTCCTCAAACATTTATCTATCTGCCTAATCATCCATCTGTCCTTCTATCAACAAATCTGTCCATCCATCTATCCAAACAGCTATCCACCTGTCTATTCATCCCTCTGTCCATCTGTCCATCCATCTATCTGCTCATCTGCCTCTCCATGCATCCATTCCATCCAAACACCTGTTCATCTATCCATCCTTACCAGACACTCACAGTATACTATGGATTAGAAATCCACATATGACATAGACATGGTCTCTACTTCCATGGAACTCAGTGTGTAAAGGGAAGATTTTCATACAAACGATTACCGTGTAACAAGATAATGACTCTAGAGAAGCACTTTGTCCTCTGGCTGTGAGTGAGAGCACTTACATTTGCCTAGAGTCAGGAAAGGCTTCCCAGAGGTTGTGGTGTTTGTGTCCAGACCTGAGTGAGGAGAATCTTCATTACTTTGGTCAAGTTCTGTTTTACCTGTGCACAGCAGACATGGGGCCAAATGACATCCATCCAAAGATTTCTGTGATTTCAGGAGTGGCAGATACAGATTTCATACTGGGCACCAACAAGATCTATGGAGAGCTACTGGGGAGACAACTAGCTAAACACTAGGCTGGGCTTAGGGCACCCCACCTTTGAGGGCCCCCCCCATACCATGTGCAAGAACACGCTCTAGCCCTTGGGTAGTTGGAGGAAAACCTCCACTGCCCCCAGTTGCTTGTTTCCTGGGACATGGCTAGAAGTGGGCTTTCCAGGCTTGTGCAGGGCCCAGGCCCATTGTCTACAGTGTGACAGGAACTCCATGAATTTTAATAGCCTCCATTCAGTGATTAAAACCTTAATGAAATTTAATTATCTTGATGTTAAGCGTTTTGTGTTAAGTTATTGCATTCTGACCACTCATTGTTCCCTGCAAGCTCAGGGCTGCTAACCCTACCTCTACCTTAATGGAAAGGAAAGTTGAATATATTTAAATGAAATTTCCCCCAAAGTAATTGCCTTCAATGAAACACCAAGTAGGCGTCAGGATTGAATTTATAAATTGGGCCGGCTGCAGATGAGAGCTACCATATTTGGAATGGTTCTCATTAATCCAGGGTCTCCAGAAGGAGCGATGTGAAAAGTGCAGACTGTAAGTGACAGGTGTTTATGGCTCACAATTGCATTAAACCGGCTTTTAAATGCAGGTTAAAGGCCTCTGTGAAATATAGAATATACCTTAAAACATGGCCTAAATTTTTTGCCATTTTGGACTTTGCATTACTTACCTACGGAATTAGTTGAGCTTTCGGTTAATCAACTGTCAGTGTAAATTGCAGTCGAGTGAAATGCTTATAAATACCGGTAAGCACAGTTTGCTTTGGCCTGTTGCTTTTTTTTTTTTTTCCCTTCTTCCCCTGGGCCTTCCGAAGGCCTTCAGCTGATGGAGAGCTTTTAATTTCACATTTTGGCCCCCACCACAGGTGATAAACAAAGGTTTCCCCGCAGCTCTGGCTGGGGTCAGTTATCCCGCCTCCCCGTCAGTCCCACTCCCCGTAATTACACACAAAAGGTGCCTGAGATCCACAGCTAATTTGCGGCCTCTGTTTAGCAGAATTTAATAGCAGGTATTACTGCTGCCGCGGTAATTAAGGACCTTTGTCAATAAGACGGAATGGATGGCCACACTTGGTTGTAATCAGTGGGCTCTCGAGAGCCAGAGGAGTAAAAGGGAGAGAAGCAATCCATTTTGTGAATAACACGGCCCTCCCTCCCGCCCAGATCGGGCAATGGAATAATAATTCCCCCAGGCAGTGAAAGTACAGGAATAAAAGTACTTACCCTCCAGCCGGTGATTTTTTTTTTGACTTTTTATTTACTCTACCGAGCTTTCTTATTTGCTCCAGGCTGCATTTGATGAAGTATTGTTTAAACAGCACAGAGCAAAATGGATGGAGGGAGGTGGGGGAGAGGAGGAGGAATTTTAACCAGGTGGCGAGGGAGGCGCCCTCCTTTAAGGTGGACGGCCGTGGGGTTTATCAATTATTTCTCTGGGATACAAAAAAAAAAAAAAAAAAAAAAGACAAAACCAAGTGGCTTCATGAAGAGGTGGAGGGTGTCATTTAGCGCCGTCTCTGAACATAGTCATTCAGCTCTAAATGGGTCGCCTGTAACAAGCGAGAAGTGAGCTTGGGGGAGCCTTGACACCCTCCCACCTCCTCCCTAATGTACGGATGAATGGCCCGGCAGAGGCGGAGGCGGGGGAAGGGGAGGGGGCAGGGGCTGGCGGCCACAATTCAAAGACACTGTCAAGGTGTGTGCCCCTCGCCGTAATTGGAGAGGAAGCTGCCTTTCCCTTGCCGATTCCCTGCCTTTTTACTGGTTTTAACAAGCATGATGCTTTTAATAGTGCTTTGAGTACCATCTCTTTATATGCCTCTCCCTTTTTAAAGCAGCTTTAACTATACTCTTTCTGTCGCTAATGTCTGAAAAACTTCTACCTTTAATCATTCTCGGATGAGCCGGCAAACAAGCGGCCCTTTCCTTTCGCAATTATGTGGCTGGTAGCTGCTGCCCAGCCCGCCGGGAAGGAAGGGGCGGCGGCGAGCGGAGAAGGGAGCTGCAAGTGTGTGGATCTGACGCCAAGCCCAGACCCCGGGGACTTCACCAGGGCCCTCTTGTTATGAAAGGAAGGGCTGGGGGGTCAATTTTAAATGCCCAGATCTGCAAGCGGGAAGCCAAGAAGCCATTTGACCACTATTAATAATGCACTTGAATTTGGTTAATTAAAAAAGATTGAAATTAAGTTGGTGGCAAAACCCACACCTTCCTCCCCCAAACCCAGGTCCAAGCTGGGCTAATGGGTGAGGTCTTCCCGTAAGCTGAGCTTTGAGGGTTTCACATCTGCCTTCCAGGCTGGGTGGACTGGCTCCAATGTAGGTTTGGAAATAAAGGGGAAAGAGGAGGGGCAGATCCATTCCCTGTGGACGAGTGTGCAAACAGCTTTTGAGTCTCTCGAAGGGATGGCAGGGGCAAGGCTGGGAGCTTCAGGGCCTCTAGGATGGCTCCTGGTTCAACAGTGACTCACAAGCTGAGGAGGGGCAGAACCAGGGCAGGGAGGGCCGTGGAAGTCACCTGTCCTATCCTGTTTCCATCCATCCCATTCTTGTCTTCTGAAAATGGAACTCCTTTTTGGAAGTATCTGTCAAACTGAAGTTCAGGAGATGTTCCAGAGGTGTCTTCTCTTCCAGAGAGCAGTTCTGGGGGTGGGGGAGGGAGGGAGGGAGAAGGGTCTCTTTAGAGCTTCTTTGCATCCGTTCTTCAAAGGTATCAGTCAGAAAAGCATCCCTTTGATCCATATTCCAAATTCATTAGGGTTCAGGTCTCACTCTGGGGCACTCTAATTCAGTTTGATAAGTGGTTTTCTAATCTGTAGAATGCAGGTAAGAATGGCTCTGGCAGGCTGACTGTACCCCCTCTGAAGATATCAGGTCCTAAGCCCTGGAACCTGTGAATGTTGTTATCTTTATAAGTAAAAAAGGTATTCCCAGATGTGATTTAAGTTAAGGATCTTGAGATGGGAAATTATCCAGGTGGGCCTTAAATGGAATCAGAAGTGTTCTCATAGGAGAGAAGCAGAGGGAGATGTGACAGAGAGAGGAGGAGGTCGTGGAAGCGATGAAAACAGAGATTGGGGTGATGTGGCCAAAAGCCAAAACATGCTGGCAGCCACCAGAATCTGGAAGGAGCAATGAATGAATTTTCTAAAACCTCTGGTGGGGCACAGCCCTGTCCACACCTTGATTTTGGCCTTTTGTCCTCCAGTACTCTGAGATGATAAATTTCTCTTAAGCCACCTAGTTTATCGTAATTTATCACAGCAGCCACAGGACACCAGCACAGATGCCTCAGGGAACGGTCCTCTTCCATAAGTGGGGCAAACGAGCACTTGAGGACAGAGAGGAGGTTCTGCAGTTGTGCCTCCTGGCCAGGAGGGCAAGGGGGCCTGGGATGCTGGTGTGCAGCAGGTATCTTGATACAGGTGGAATTTTGCAGTGGTGTTTCTCGGAGCATTGGCTACTGAGTATGCTGCATTCCAGTTCTTGGGGGAAGGGAGTATCACCTGGGTGTGGGTGCCCAGGACCAAAGTGACTCTGGAGCTCCAAAGTAGGGGTCTGACACTGGCTCAGCATAGGGCAGGATTGAAGCTGTGGCTGAGGTTTTAGGTCCCCACAGCTGGTGGAACTGGACAGGCAGGGGTGACTCCCTCTCACCCCAAGGGGTGAAAAGAACATATTTAAAAAACACAGAAATATATAACTGTCTCTCAGTGAGCAATTTCTTATGCAGAAAGGAGTATATTTTCCCCTGTCATAGAAAGAAATTTTCTCAAAGATCTGTTCGCTACTACTTTTATAAATCTTATTCTTTTACACAATAGCCTTAATACTTGGGAATACATTTTTTGGTTAAGAGGTAGGTGGTTTCCATTATGTTAGTTGTAAGCTCCACTTTTTCACATTTAGATAGTAATTCTAATTTGTAGCACAATAGAGTATAGAGTTCAGAATAGGATGTATTTCTTGACTGATTTTTTGTTAATATCTATTGGGTGCTGGCTATGGGTTATGAGGATGAAATGAGAGACTGTGGCTTAAAGAGACAAGAAACTTGCCCAAGTCACCTAGTGGGTGGCACCAGGCTGTGAGTACAGCCATCTGACTTCAGAGTTTAGTTCCTCACGCCCACGCTTTTGGAAGTCAAGGATGAGAATTGCATCTGGTTCTGCAGTGTTTTATTGGGAGATCTAGTTGTGCCCTCTGCAGATGGCACTCCTACCCCCCACAGGACCTCACCCCAGGCCCGACCACGTCTTCCTTCTGTGTAGAGGGCATGGTGTAAGGGCTCTTGGGAAATTGAAGAGGACTTGGAGCACTCATGCTAAATGGGATCCCTTTGAAAGGCATCTCTAAGTATAAGCAGAAATCAAGTTTGGCAGAATTGATTCACAGACATCCCAGGGACAAAGCCCATTCTTTTAGCTTCTGTAAGGAGAATTGTTCACTTGCTCTAGAAGCACAGCAATTAAAGGGCAATGTTCATCAAGTGGTCATATTGGTTTGTAGCAGTTATGTCAAAATCCATAGCAAACCCCAATCTGCATTTGCAGAGTAGGGAGATCATCTTCTGTTGTTTGGAGGAAGCCTGCTACAGCTGGGCCTTATGGCCTGTGTTAGTCCATTCTCACGCTGCTGGTAAAGACATACCTGAGACTGGGTAATTTATAAAGAAAAAGAGGCTTAATGGACTCACAGTTCCACGTGGCTGGGGAGGCCTCACAATCATGGCAGAAGGTGAAAGGCACATCTTACATGGCAGCAGGCAAAAGAGAACGAGAGAGCCAAGAGAAAAGGAAAGCCTGTTATAAAATCATCAGATCTCTTGAGACCTATTCACTACCAGGAGAACAGTATGGGGGAAACCACCCCTATGATTCAATTATCTCTCACTGGGTCGCTCCCACAATACATGGGAATTATGGAAGCTACAGAATTATGGGAGCTACAGTTCAAGATTTGGGTAGGGACACAGCCAAATCATATCACAGCCATAACACACTGTGCCCCAGCCTCTGCCCTGGTGCCTTTGCTTCACAGCCAGCTCCTGATGAGGGAGAGTTACTGTTGTCCTGCAAGTGTGTGTCAGAGCAGCAGGTCAGGCCTGGAGGCCAGAGCAGCTCCCATAAGAGCATATTGGGTTTTGCATTCTGCTCAGAGCACTAGACCTAGTATGGCCATGTTTGTATGAACTGCAAGTCCTAAGCAGGTCTTGGTGTGGTGAGGTATGATGGAGGCCTTAGGGCCCTGTGGTGGAGGGCTATGTAGCAGGAGAGGGCACGAGTTGGACAGCTGGGTAGGTCCTGGCTGTGTGAGCCAGGGTGGGTGTCTTCACTGCTCTGTGCTGCAGCTTCTACACTGGAAAAGGAGGAAAATCATCTATCCATTTCACAGAGTTGTTAAGGAGGTTAACTAGGTTGAAACACGCAGTGCCTGAAGTGGAGTCTGGCCCTGGGTGTGCTAGTCCAGAGGCATGGCTGCTCCTCTTTGTGGAAAAAGTGGTGCTTGAGGAGTCTCTGGGAAACATTCTGTTCCTGCCATTCAGGGAGGCCTTCTCTGAGCCTTGGTCTCCTCATCTGTAAACTGTGGAAGGTAATGAGGCCTAGCCTAAGGGGCGATTAGGAAGATTAAATGGGACACTTTGTAAGAAAGCACCAGGCTCCTATAACTCCTAGATCTTTAGGTGTCATTGAAGCCCATTGGTGTCATCTACCTGGTTAGTTGCAGACTCCGAACTGCTGTGTATGTCACATGGTTCTGGCTACTGTAGAGTGGGGAAGAGAGATGCATCAAACTCTGCTCCTGTCCTCAAGAAATGTCCCCACATAGTGTTGACAGAGTTAACTGGATGCCTGGTTAAATTTGGATTTCAGATACTCAATGAAAAATTTTAACAGTTAGTATCCCAACACTGTATGGGACATACTTCAACTAAAAATTATTTACTGTATATCTGGATTAAAATTTAACTCACTGTCCTGAATTTTTATTTGCTATATCTGGCATCCCAATGGCCCCTTTTCCTATGTAAAAATGCCAAACTTGGGGTCTCTGTCCACTGGTTTGGGGAGTCCCTCTGAGATAGCTATTACCCAGATTCTGACTTTGCTTCATCTTTTCCTTGGCCATGGGACCCTGGGAGAGCTCTCCCTTCCTTCTGTCCTGTGCCTCAGTTTCTTTCTCTGTACTGGCTTATTGCTCAGAGGTCCTTTCTGGTTCCCTTTCTCTCATTTCAGAGTTGGCGGAAGACATCTGGTCAATCTGGCATTTTGGTGTTGTGTAGACAAAATGACTCGCTGGCTTGATTGCATCTTTCGCTTTTCAAATGCTTGTTTTGGCTTCATGTAGACACAACCCAGATGCCTCTGGCCTGCCCTTTCAGTCCCAATTCTCAGCACTTGTAAGGAAAATCTCTTTGTGACTCTGCCCAATTCCCCCAGTTGTGTCTCTAAAGGGCATTTTGAAGCCCTTTTAATTTCCAATCCATTATAAAAATAAATCTTTGGAGGGTTTGCTTCCCACATAGCAGCATGCAGTTTGGCTTGACAGCTGTCAAACTGAAAAACATTCCATGAATTCTCCAAGTAATTTAAAAGTTGCTTGGACTGAAATATGGGGTGATGTCTGCTCAGCTGAAAGGATGCCATTTGTACCTGGGTAATTCAGTCCACTTGTTTTTTTTTTTCTTCAGGGAATTACTTTCATAAGGAAAAGGAGAAGGAGTGCATTTTACTCAATTATGAAATGGGTGTTCCGATGCAACTTGTGACTATTTCTAATCCGTTCTCCTTTCACTGCACCTCTGGGAAGGGCAATGTCTTAAACCATCACTTGTTCTTTGGCGATAATTACTTTTAGATGAGAACAAAAAGTCCATTTTGGGGGCTGTGTTCTATGACGTATATGTCTATATATAAAATCCTTTTAGAATCTAAGCCTCTCACTCACATATGAGTTTCTTTCTCTTTAGAGATTAAAATACTGCAGCCACCATTTGTTTTGAGCAAACACAATGCTGTGAAGTCCTGTAATAGCTCATTGGGGGATTCAAAGCCACAGATTTTCTTATTAATCTCGCTAACACCTAAGAAGGTACGGGTGCCTCCGGAATGCGTAAGCTTTATGCTCATTTGCTTTAATTCCTCAACATTTATCCTGCAGCTCAAGTCACAGTTCTGCCAGCTTTATGTGTCTCCTTCCTTCCCTCCCTTTCTTATCTCTCTCTTTTCCCTTCTTTCTTTTTTTTCCTTCATGGATTTGCACTTTTTAGTCTCAATAAAAGGACTTGATGTCCGCCATTGGAAAACCTTCATTTTTTCCCCCCCAGAAAAATGAAACAGGTTTCCTTTAACTAGTGCAAGGCTCTCTTCTCTAAAAGGTTTTTATTATTGAGTGCCCGGGGTCCTTAGCTTCCGACATTTATCTTCCAGCTAAGCAGGAACAAAGAGGGAGGCAGCCTTCTGCACCCCGAGTTTCTGAGTAATCACCCAGCGGTTAAATTTGAAGCAGCCACATCTTCTTCTTCATTGTGTCACTTTGGGCTTCCTTGTTAATTTATGAGCCTCAACTGTCAAAATAGTTTGTGCAACGGACCCTAAAAACGGTGATGGGTCATATCAATCAATGGGGTTTTATAGCCCCGGTTTCCCTCGCAGCAGGCCTGCCTTCTGTATACAGCATGTTAAAGAGAAAACCACGTATACAATAGATGTGCCCAAAATGAATGCATAATACCAAACAATGCATCCTTTCATGTAGGGCTCCAGGATCTTAACGCGCCATCAGTGGTCCACCTCTGAGGCCCTTGTGATGACAACCAGAAGCTGTCAAGCTGGTTGTGGGGGTGTCCTCCTGCTGGAGCATTCCACTGTTTCAAGTGTCCCATCTCCATGATTGGAACTTGGTGGTCTCAAGATGGCCCCTTCAGAGGCCTTTGGATAAGCATGTGGTGATGAGCAATGGAAGCTGGACTGGGTGGGGGCAAAATACCTCTCCAATGAGAAAACAAATTTTCCTTAATCTTTGTGATTATAGAATCTAAATAGAGGCTGGGCATGGTGGCTCACGCTTGTAATCCTAGAACTCTGGGAGGCCGAGGCAGGTGGATCACTTGCAGTCAGGAGTTCAAGACCAGCCTGGCCAACATGGTGAAACCCTGTCTCTACTAAAAATACAAAAAATAACCAGGTGTGGTTGCGTGTGCCTGTGATCCCAGCTACTTGGGAGGCTGAGGCAAGAATTGCTTGAACCCAGGAGGTGGAGGTTAAAATGAGTCAAGATTGCACCACTGCACTCCAGCCTGGGGAACTCCATCTAATCCATCTAAAAAAAAAACAAAAAACAGAATCTAGATAGATTCTCAGTAACTCAACGAACCTGTTTACAGATATGAATTTTGCCTTCAGGTGCTGACCAACTTTCCTGAGTCCATTTGTCTGAGGTGGACCACTTGATAATATAGGGGCTTTTTACACACATTTTCTTTTTCTTTCCTTTCTTCTTTCTCTTTCTCTTTTTTTGATGGAATTTCACACTTGTTGCCCAGGCTGGAGTACAATGGTGCAATCTTGGCTCACTGCAACCTCTGCCTTCCACGTTCAAGTGATTCTCCTGTCTCAGCCTCCTGAGTAGTTGGGATTACGGATGCCCACCACTACGCTTGGCTAACTTTTGGTATTTTTAGTAGAGATGGGGTTTTCTGTGCTCTTCTGGATTCTAGTCTCTAGGCTAAGGTTTTTGCATTATACAGATTTTTCTCCTTTATTTTTCTGATCATAAACACAAGTTAATTATTGAAAACTTTGAATATACAGAGAAGTATAGAGAACAGCAAAATCTGTTCTCAATCCAGGGCCAACCTCTGCTATCATCTGCTATATATTTCCTGCCTTCTGTGTATATGATTTTACATATTTGAGATAACCTGTCTATACAGTTTTGTTTCCTGCTTTAAAAACATTCTCTGAGCTTTTAGAATTTTTATGGTTAAGTCCTGTTGTTTGGTATGTACCATAGTTTAGTTAGGCTGACAGACTTTCTGAAACAGCCTCCGATTGAGTGACCTACTGAATTGAGCACTTCCTAGTCTCCAAAATATCTTCTCTCATTCCAAAGAACACTAGGAAGCCCTTGTGCTTTCTGCAAGGGTATTAACTCTTTCTAGGGTGTCTTTTCCTAACCTTGATTTTGTTGCCAATGAACTCCTCCTACTCATCCTTCAAGACCCAGATGAAACAAGCCCATCCTCCGTGAATTCTGAATTTTCTCTCTCAATGGAGTTGGACCCACTCTTCTTTGTGCTCACATCTATGTTAGCTCACCTATGTTAGGATCACTGAATGGCATTTAGCAATCTCTCTCATCTCCCCTCTGCTGGTCCTTAGATGCACCATGCATATCTAAATCTGAACTGCAGTCATCTGCCTTGATGACTGGTCATCCTGAGCTGTCCAGGGCCCCTGGTGTGCAATGGAACCTCCAGTTTTCTTAACTGTGCCTGCCATTGCTAACAGATAAACCAGCCATTTAGAGTTATAGTTCAGGTGTTTGGGGGACTGAAATAAAACAACACTAAAAAAACTTTTCAAGCTACCAGGATTCTTCCGTGATTTCCACTCGGGGTGTGAGTACATTTCCTCCAAATGTCCCTGTTGTTGATAGCTGTTGTCAGAGTTCATGATGGCATTTGCACTGAAAATTCCTAATTTGATATTTCTCTTGTGAATTTAATGAGTTGGAAAAAGTGTCATTTAGAGCTAGTTTTCTCTTTGTGCTTTGAAAAATGAAATGCACGTAGTTATCTGTAAATGAGATAATTACCTGCCTACTTTGCTAAAGGCACCTACTAGTGATTTTTAGCTTGTTTCACTTAATGAAAGCTTTTCAAAATGGGAAGCCCAGAGCTGTTAATAGACTTGTTGTAATAGTCTCTGAGAAAGGGAAATAAAAACCAGTTGTTCCAAACCAGTCACAGAAATAGCCTGATGAGATGGGTGGCAGCCCAGGCATAAATTTAAGTCTTGGTTGCATTTAGAGCAAATGTAATAATAGCTACAACCAATATTTTTAATATTACTGATCTTCAACAATAATTACCTAGAACTTTTAATGTCTGCAATTAGAACGCTAGCAATTCAGTGGTACAGACCAGTGGTGAACTATATGAAATTGGATACTTGCTGTAATTGGTAATTAATCACTTTTCATTACCAAGAAGGGATGTTGTAGTTATTCTGAATAGATACATCATGCTAATTACAGGCAAACACAAACCGACATATTTGAATTTAGGGCTTTTAGGAAAATAAGCAACCCATGCCAATATTCTGCAGCTGAGAGGGGATTAGCCCACCCAATTAAACGACGACGAAGAGGCCGTGTATATATATATATATATTTTATTTTGTGTAATACATTTTTTTATATATATATTTTTATTGCATTTTAGGTTTGGGGGTACATGTGAAGAACATGCAAAATTGTTGCATAGGTACACATATGGCAGTGTGATTTGCTGCCTTCCTCCCCCATCACCTATATCTGGCATTTCTCCCCATGCTATCCCTCCCCAACTCCCCACCCCCCACCGTCCCTCCCCTTTCCCCCTGACAGACCCCAGTGTGTGATGCTCCCCTCCCTGTGTCCATGTGTTCGCATTGTTCAACACCCGCCTATGAGTGAGAACATGCGGTGTTTGATTTTCTGTTCTTGTGTCAGTTTGCTGAGAATGATGGTTTCCAGGTTCATCCATGTCCCTACAAAGGACACAGACTCATCGTTTTTGATGGCTGCATAATATTCCATAGTGTATATGTGCCACATTTTCCCTGTCCAGTCTATCATCGATGGGCATTTGGGTTGGTTCCAGGTCTTTGCTATTGTAAACTGGGCTGCAATGAACATTCGTGTGCATGTGTCCTTATAGTAGAACGATTTATAGTCTTTTGGATATATACCCAGTAATGCGATTGCTGGATCAAATGGAATTTCTATTTCTAGGTCCTTGAGGAATCGCCACACTGTCTTCCACAATGGTTGAACTAATTTACACTCCCACCAACAGTGTAAAAGCGTTCCTATTTCTCCACATCCTCTCCAGCATCTGTTGTCACCAGATTTTTTAATGATCGCCATTCTAACTGGCGTGAGGTGGTATCTCAATGTAGTTTTGATTTGCATTTCTCTAATGAGCAGTGATGATGAGCATTTTTTCGTATGTTTGTTGGCTTCATGTATGTCTTCTTTTGTAAAGTGTCTGTTCATAGCCTTTGCCCACTTTTGAATGGGCTTGTTTGTTTTTTTCTTGTAAATCTGTTTCAGTTCTTTGTAGATTCTGGATATCAGCCCTTTGTCAAATGGGTAGACTGCAAAAATTTTTCCCATTCTGTTGGTTGCCGATTCACTCTAATGACTGTTTCTTTTGCTGTGCAGAAGCTGTGGAGTTTGAATAGGTCCCATTTGCCTATTTTGGCTTTTGTTGCCAATGCTTTTGGTGTTTTGGTCAGAGGCCGTGTATATTTTGACAAGAACCCATCAGGGCAAGAGGTTTCCTTTTCCTAAGGGACTTGATCACATTTCCATTTATTTCTGTGGGTTATTTAAATTCTTGTCCTTTATGTGTATTTGGAAATGGTTCCAAGTAGATACGGGGGATGTGTGTCTCCCCGAGGTAAGATCACAGGGCGCCATTGACTGCCTCTTTGTGTGTGATTGACACGTCCACGTCTCCAGCTCAGGCTTTTCTCTCTAGCCCAGGTCTCCCCCTGGGAAGTCAGCCAGCATCATGTTCATTTCTGCAGTCTTCATCTGCTCCGTAGGTGCCTGTTCAATACCAGAGACCACCTTTCCCCCAGACTTGAGACTTCAGCTATATCCCGGATGTTCCCACAACCTTGTCCTAAACCTCCCTTATCTCACACCTGCCTTGTCCTCATCAGGCCCTGCCATTTCTGCCCTGCCTTTGCAGCCTCCTTCTCTTCTCACCGTGGCTGCTCATTACAGGGGCTCCATATCATCTGTTGAGGCTGCATTCCAGGAAAATGCAACCTACGTAGAAAGGACTTATAAAGGGAAAATAGGTCTGTGAGAATTAAGGTGAAAAATCTCAACTTATGCCCAAGCTCCTACCTCAGTTATGGTCATAACACAGAACATGCATGTGTAACAGAAACAAAAGATTCATGGGACAAGCTAAGCTATCTCACCGAAGGTATGGCCATAAAAGTGTATTCTGGCATAGAGTGACAGGGAGCGGGTAGGATTGTCCCCCGCTTTGTCACTTTCACACATGTATCTGGAAGCTCAGGTCCAGATGAAAGGCAAGATTTAAGAGTTCGTTGAGGGCTGAGGAGCCCTGGGTCCCCTGTGTTATTCTTCAGTGACAGCAAAGAAATGAAGCATTGACTGCTTTCTCCTGTGAATGCTATCATCCTTGGTACGTCCACTGTGTCCTGGCCAACGCCGTCCGTGTCCTACCAAGAATATCACTGCAAAATTGGGTTGTGATAAAGGAATGGGTTCTATGCACGTAAACTACTTACAGGCCAAGCAGTGGTTAAGAAGCTGGTAAAAACCACTGAATCCTATACCCCTCACGTGGGTTCTGTGGACTCAGAAGCCTGCTTTTCCAGCACAATAAGATTTCAGAGTTATCTCTGAGGCATGGCAGTTCTAATACTGCCCTGGTTGCCAAATTCCATGCACCTGGAGGGCTGGCCTTGGTGATAGGTGGCGGATTCCTCTCCTTTCTCTTGGTAGTACAACGAACTTTTTCCTGGGCATGTGAACAAGAAATAGCAGAAGGCTGATTTTAAAGTTGCCGATGATGGAGCTAACCTGCTCTTTAACTCCAGTGACAGACAACTCACCATTTCCACCCTAATGGCCAGCTGCCTGGGATGACAGTCTCACAAATGGTGCACTACCACCAAATTAATATGCAGATGGAACTTAAAAAATTATATGTGAAATGAACAGCTATCCTGAAAAAGCATAATCATCTCATTCCATTTCCCCCCTCAACAGGACCCATCGCAAGGAGATTCTTTAGCCAAATTTCATTTTGTTCCCTGTTCGATCTTTTCTGGAGTCCCTGAATTTGTTCCTCACCCAGTAGCACCATTTCAGCCCAGGTCTCTTTCCTCTGCCTTTGTCACAGAGCTGAGTAATGATGTGACAACATGTGATTGGGCGATTGATGTCAAATGTTAGCAGCAACATTCATTTTCCCTTGAAATGGACAAGAAGAGTATGAGTCATTTAGAAATTTCGTCTGGAAGCACCTCACGAGTGATATTCCAAAACTGAATTGGTCTGAAATTTAAAGTGGCTTTTAAGTTCCTCTCCTTTGATTGTTCCTCGGGTCGTGTGGAGTTGTGAAAGGCTGAGGGAGCAAGTTAGTGATGGGCGCTGCAAAAGTCATTTGTTAGCTCCCTGACTCCTCTGCAGAAATTTATTCCTCCAGTGACAGGATGTTCCTGAGACCTCGTGTCACATAGAGAAAAATCCATGGGCTTTGGAAACACACAGATCTGGTCTCCGGGCTTTGTTTTTTCACTTACTGCTTACTTGGTGAGCCTTAATTTCCCCATCTGTGAAATGGGACCAACAATGTACAAGCCACAGGCAGCCACCGCTGCTGTGTAGCCGAGATGAGAAGGTAAGGCGCGTGGGCACATGTAGCACGAAGCCTGGCCCTAATGGACTTGGGGTGCGTGTGTGTGGTTTTTTCCTTGAGTGTAACTTCTTAAGGATTATCTAATTTAATCTCACAAGGTATGAATTAGTATCATCTTTATTTTGAAGATGGGAAAATGAAGGCTTAGAGAGGCGAGTAAGGGTCCCAAATGACTGAGTGAGTGAAAGGCAGATTGCATCCATCTTTGGGTCCCTGGTTCTCCAGCTGTTGCTCTGAACCAGGGAGGCCTCATCCTGCCCTCTGGCCTCACCAGGAAGGCTCTGGGCTTTTTACATATACCCCATGTGGGTGGCCCTTGTTCCACCAGGCTCCCTTCACACCATCCCCAGAAAGAACCAACGGATGTGTGTCTGTGTAGGACTTGGGGTCAGAAACAGGGTTCCCCTACATCCACCAAAGGCCAGTCCAATAGAAGCCAAAATGGCCCTGGATAATGAGAGCTTAAAATTCCCGCTCCCTATGATCAACATTTTTCATGAAAAAGAAATATACAGCAGGCATTGCCAGTTATTTCACATCTGGGCAGGCTCTTGCTCAGTCTGAGCCCTCTGTGCACTCAGAGTTACTGATATCATCGTTAGAAGTGGTTTCCACCTACAGCTCTGATTCATGGTCTGGTTATGATTGTGATTCATGGCCTGTGAAGAAGTGGTGTGTTACCTAGAAGCACCCTGCCTGGCAGGTTCGCAGTGCCTAGGAACAGGATCACTGATGTGATACAGTCAGATATGCTAATGAGATCAATGCAATGTTACATTAAAAAAATCCACACTCATTTGCAAATGAATGTTAATAAGGAGAAAAAGCTCAGCTGAGGCTGGACTAGAATGACTAGTTCTTCCTCAGTTAAGTAACGTAATTTGTTCAATTTGTTTTATGTCAGTAAGTGAAGAACCTTTTACTCACTTTGATTCATGGGAGGAGGTTAGAAAATGGTACAGTAGAAAGGAAATTAACATTTAACCTGCCTGCCTGGATTTCCTAACGGATGTCTCAATCTAAGTGTGGCTATGGCGTAAATTCTCCTGATAAACCAGAACGAAGCAGCAAGTATTTAAGTCCCAGAGAAAATCTGGATGACAGAGATTATACTCCAAAGTGAGACCAGTGTATGTTGAAGGAGGAATTGGAAGACCTGACTACTAGTCTCATCCATGACTTGTCACATGACTTTGAGTCACAAACTCTTGGGCCTCAGTCCTTGCATCTATAAATGGTGTAAATGATTCTAACTGCAAAGGAATAGTTGTGCATTTATAAACTTTAAGACACCAGTTAAACACACAGTATATCAATTGATCCAATAATTTTTGGAGCACCCACTACCTCCCAGGTACCATGCTAATTGCTGGAGATACACTGGTGAACAGAATTATTAGGCCCCTGACCTAAAGGAAGTTCTAATCCGATAAGGCATCCTTTAAACATTTTTTTAATTGTGAAAAATTTCAGACTTTCCTGAAAGTGGGCAGAATATTACAATGAACTTTCATTTACGAATCATTCAGAGTCAAGCATAAACAAGATTTTGTTGTGTTTGTTTTATCCTCCATGCCCTTTGCTTATTTCAAAGCAAATCATAGACATTGCATGAGTTTTCTATCCCCATACAACAAATTGCCACGAATTTAGCTGTTTGAACCACACTTATTTGTTATGTCACATTTTCCGTGGTCCTAGAGCCACCACTCTCCAAATGGCAATTGGCAATTTGCAATACTCTCCAAATGCATCTATAGAGACAATACAATATTTATCAAAATCCAAGTGGATTCTTTTTTTTATTGGCGGAAATTGATGAGCTGATTCTTTTTTAAGTCAGTTGGTCATATCACATGATGAGCTGAGTCTACATTTCATATGGAACTGCAGGTGACCCAGAATAGCCAAAACAATCTTGACAAAGAAGATAAAAATTGAAGACACTTCCCAACTTCAAAATTTACTACAAAGCAGCAGTAACTGAGAGGGGTATTGATATATGGCTAGATATGTAGATCAATGGCATAGAACTGAGAGTCCAGAAATAAACTCATATGTTAATAATTAACTGAATTTTGTCAAGAGTGCCAAGATATGGAAAGAATAGCCTTTTCAACATACAATGCTGGGACAACTGGATTTCCATGTGCAAGAAAATGTAATTGGACCTTTATCTCGTATCATGTACAGAATTAACTTAAAACTGTTAAAATGCCTAAATATAAAAGCTAAGAGCTAAAGCTATAAAACTCTTAGAAGAAAATAGATATAAATCTTTGTGACTTTGGATTAAGCGATCGTGTTTTTTTAAGATACGAAAACAAAGGCACAAGCAACCAAAGAAGAAATCAACTGGACTCCATTGAAATAAAAAACTTTTGTGCTTAAAAAGACTATTAAAAAATTGGGAACACAACCCACAGAATGGGATAAAAAAAATTGCATATCATATGTCTGATAAGGATCTAGTATCCAGCATATATAAAGAACCCCTACAACTCAATAAGAAGAAAACAGCCTGATTAAAAAATGGGCAAAGGACTTGAATAGGCATTTTTCCAAAGAAGATACACTGATGGCCAAAAAGCACAGGAAAAGATGCTGGTTAGGGCAATGCAAACCCACACCACAGTGCGATATCACTCATACCCATTAGAATGGTTGCTATAGAACCCCCACCCCCAAGGAACAAGTGTTGACAAGGACTTGGAGACATTGAAACACTTGTGCACTGTTGGTTGAAAGATTAAATAGTGTAGCTGCATTGGAGAACAGTTAGTTTCTCAAATGACAAACATAGAATTACCATATGATCCAGCAATTCCTTCTTAGAGATATACCCAAGAGAACTAAAAGCATTTGTACACCTAACAGCATGTTCATGAGTGGCCATAATGGCCAAAAAGTAGAAACAACCAAATGTTCACTAACTATGACTGGATAAACAAAAGGTGGTCTATCCATCCAATGCAATATTATTTGGCAGTAAAAAGAGTGGAAGTGCTGATGCATGGTTTAATGTGGATGAACCTTGAAAACATTCTGCGAAGTGACATAAGTTCTACATATTGTTATGAAAACCACATATCATTATGATTCCATTTATATGAACTATCCAGAGTAGGCGAGTCCATGCACAGGGGCTGGCTGGATGGTTGAGGGTAAGGAGGAGGAGCAGGAATGACTACTTAACGGCCACAAGATTTCTTTCTGGGGTGATGAAAATCTTTTGGAATTAGTGGTGATCATTACACGACTTTGTGAATCTACTAAATACCATTGAACTGCATACTTGAAAGTGGTGATTTTTATGGCATATGAACTATGTCTCAATAAAAACATTCTTAAAATATGCACTATCAGAGTTCGGGAGGAGATCATTTCAATGGTAGGTAGTGGGTGGTTGTGTAAGTTGGGGGCTAAAAGGACGTGTAAGTTTTGTCCCCTGCCAGCCAGCCCTGCCTGGAGCTCCAAAGGCCAGGACTCGTGAGTGCTGTTGGTTTCTGTCACTGTGAAGAGGTGAGAGGAAGGAAGGCCAGAGCCAGGGCGGTTGCTGGGAGGACCAAGTTTCATAGCTCAGATTTTCCCACTTCCTGTTTGCTTTGCTCAGTGTACCTGAGCCACCCCCAATCCCCCTCAGTATCTCAGGCTGCTGTTTCTCAGCTCTAGAGAATGCATACAGGGCTAAGAGGAAGCCACTATCAGAGAGAACATAGCAAATCAGCTCTGGTTCATGTAAGTAAATTTGACCTTACAAAGGTCGGTTCCACAACAAGGAAATCCCTCCAGCTGGTGCTAACACACTAGCGATTTACTGGGCAAACATTTAATGAGTGTCTCCCCTGCCCCGTGAGGAAGGACAGCATGGCTGAGAGCTGTGATCTGGGTGAGAATGGACATGAAATCAGGTAAAGATGTCACAGCAGGGCAGGTGTGGCCAGGATAGAGGAGCAGGCTGCAGCTACCCTCTCTGTTTGCTTACTCCCTAGATCACTCCAGCCTGCCTGGTTTTCTGTCTGATTCACTGGGTTGAGAACAGTGCCGACCTGTCCTGACCCTAATGAACTTCAGTGCCTCCCTGTGCGTTGTTGGTCTCAGTTGATTCCTCTCCATGGGCTCCCTAAGCATCAAGCCCTGCAGTGTCCCTCATCATGGGACCACAGTGCCACCCTTCTTTCCTGTGGAGCTTCTCTCTCTCTGTTCCTTTCCGCTGGTCCTGAGATCATCCTGCCTGGTAACTGGATTGATGTAGAACCTTCACCAGCCATCACGGCCACCCAAAGCCCTCCAGGATTGGCAAAATTCATAGCCGCTCCCTCTTCCTTGAGTTGGCCCAGCCATCTGCTACTTTTTTCTCCTTGCAGTGCCCTGCTGTATTTTTGTCATAGTCCAGCTTGAAATTTGACTCTTAGTGTCTGGGAAGGGCTTCAGCAGCCACCTACTTTGACCTCCTCATTTTGGAAGGAGGAGATGGTGGCTCAGGAAAAAGAAAGCAACTTGCTTAGGGCCAAATAGCAAGTTATCCGCATGACCGTAAGGGCCCTCCTTTCTCCCACTCCCTGCCAGGCATTTTCTCTGGTCATCAGGCTGCTGCTTGGAGGTGCTGCAGTAGTCGAGAGAGACTGGGATGGGCTACAAAACTTGCACTTTAAGCTACAAAAAATGTGGCTTAACACAGGAAAGATGGGTTTTTCTCTCATGTTCCAATCTGGTGTGGATCAATTTCCTATCCTTGGTGATACACCTTCAAGTGGTGACTTAGGGGCCAGGCTACTCCAGCTTGTGATGCCCCATCCTAAAGTCTGGTTATCACCAATGGGGAATACAGAATACAGAATACAGAATAGAATACAGATGGGGATTTCCAGTCCCAGTGCTACAGACATTTTGGGATAGATGATTCTTTGTTGTGTAGGTGTCTGGCACATTGTAGGATGCAGTATTCAAGGCCTCTCTACTCATCAGATGCCAGTAGCAGCCCCTTCTTCCCTGACTGTTGTGTCAACTAAAAATGTCTCCCAGACATGGCCAAGTGTCTGATGAAGGACAAAATCAGTCATTCCCCATTGATAAACACTAGTGTAGATGATCACCGAGAACCAGGTGTGGGTTTGCATATACTACTTCCTGTCAGATTTCATTGGCTAGAATGCAGTCACATGATCCTCACCTAACTGCAAAGGAGGCTGGGAAATATAGTCTTTTTGTTTGCCAAGGAATTGAAAAGGAAATGAGATTTAGCAAACTTTAGCACATTTCCACTGTGGATGCAAACAATCCCAATCTCTTCCTGAAATTCTCCTTTGGATATAAGGACTGAGCTGATTGAAGATGATGAGGAGTCACAGAATATGGAGAGAGGAGAAAGGAGATGAAAGGCAACAGATAATGGGCTCAGGTCAGCTCACTTTTGAACCCAGTAGTCATTATTGGAAGTGTGATCTGTGATTGCCCCTATTCCTTCACTTGCTACCAATCCCATCATTGTCCACATATTTGGCAGGCATGCATCTACACTGAGCTGGGCCCAGAGATATCCAACATAGACCTTGTCCTTAGAGAGTTCCTGGTCTGGAGGGAGACACAGGCCCACGCTTAGGGGAAACCGCAGAGAGATGAGAGTAAAAATGAAGATATGGGGGCTGTGTTATGGACTGAATGTGTCCCCACCGAAATTCATTCACTGACCTCCAGCCCCAACCTCCAGTGTGGCTGTATTTGGAGATGGGGCCTGTAAGGAGGTAATTAAGGTTAAATGAGGTCATAAGGCTGGGGCTGTGACCCCATAGGATTCACTTTCTTATAAGAAGAGACAGGTTGGGCACGGTGGCTCACGCCTGTAATCCCAGCACTTTGGGAGGCAGAGGTGGGCGGATCACGAGGTCAGGGGTTTGAGACCAGCCTGTCCAACATAGTGAAAACTCATCTCTACTAAAAATACAAAAAGAGTTAGCCAGGCATGGTGGTGCATGCCAGTAGACCCAGCTACTTGGGAGGCTGAGGCAGGAGAATCGCTTGAACCTGGGAGGCAGAGATTATGGTGAACCAAGATGGTGCCACTGCACTCCAGCCTGGGCAACAGAGGAAGACTCCGTCTCAAAAAAAAAAAAAAAGAAGAGAGACAGCAGGGAGTGCGCTATCTCTCTCTCTCTCTCTCTCTCTCCCTCCCTCTCTCTCTCTCTCTATATATATATATATATGTGTGTGTGTATGTAGAGAAAAGGCCATGTGAGATATAGCAGGATCTGCAACTCGGGGAAAGAGGCCTTACCAGACACCAACTCTGCTGATGTCTTGACTTTGGACTTCCAGCATCCAGAAGAGTGAGAAAATAAGCTTCTGCTGGTTGAGCCACTCAATCTATGGTATTTTGTTACAGTAACTCAGGCAGACAAATAATACTGTATGAATGTCTTAGGGCTGTCATAACAAAGTACCACACACTGGGGGCTTAAAAACAAAGACATTTATTGTCTCACAGTTGTTGAGGCTGGGAGTCTGAAAATCAAGGTGTCAGCACAGCCAAGCTCTCTCTGTTAACGGAGAAGCATGCTGCGTGATACTAGGGGAGAGCTAATGGTTGCTGGCGATCCTTGGAGTCCCTCCGTCACGTAACTTCAGTTCCTGCCTCTGTGGTCACATGGCCATCTTCCCTCTGTGTGTTTGTCTTCACATGGTGTTCTTTCTCTGTGTAGGTCTCTTTATGTCTCATCTCCTCTTATAAGGACACCAGTCACAGTGTCTTAAATGTCCACCATGTTCCAGTATCTTTTCAACTTACTTATGAATCACATCATAATAACTTATGACCCCTGACTCAAATGAACACTCCTCAGTGTTGTTATTTGTACTGTTAGAATATTAATGAGCCTGCAACTGGTAATGAAGAAGATGATGACCTTGACAATTACCATCACCCAAGATTATAGTCACCATTTACAGCAAAGACCCTATTTCTAAATAAGGCCATATTCACAGGTACCAGAGGTTAGGCCTTTAACAATTCAACCCATAACAGGGGCAGGAACTAACTGTGCTTGGAGGTCAAGGGAGTGTCAAATAGAGGTGACCCTGGAGGAGGTCCTTAAAGGATGAGGAGGTGTTCCAGGGAGCTCAGACAAGCGGGCAGCAAGTACAGCTGCAAGAGCTGGACCAATAAGGGATTTACTTAGCACTTGGGCTCCCCAGAGCGGCACCCTCAGGGACTGCTGGGGATAGGGGTTGGAGGCATTGTTAGCCCTGGGCCCCTGCTCTCTCTTAAACCAAAGCAGTTCTGCTCCTACCTGTTTCACATGTGGGGCCTGTAGGTAAGACTTTGTTCAAATTAAGAGTTCTGTGATGGGAAACTCCTGATTCAAATAAACAATCCTCAGTGTTGTTACTTGTACTATTAGAATATTAATGAGCTGGCAACTAGTAATGAAGAAGACGATGACTTTGGCAATTACCATCACCCAAGATTATAGCCACCATTTATGGGCACCAAATAGACATCAGGCCCTGTTCTAGGCATGCAGTATTCATTTACTTTTCACAAAAACCCAATGCAGTGAGAGCTCTCGTTTTATAGATGAGGAGCTGAGGCATCTCGGTCAAGTTCACGCAGTTGGGAGTGTTTAGCTATGAATTGAACTAAGGTCTTTTTAGTTCCGAAGCTCGTGCCCTCCTTTGCACTAGAACAGTGCTTTACAGTGTGCAAAACCCTTTCTGAGCTGCTTCTCTGTTGGCAGCTGCAGCCACTCTGGGAAGAAGACTCTGCGGGTATCCCCATTCCACAGTTGAGGAGAATGAGGCTCTGCCCTAGTCCAGATGGGATGATTAGTCTGGGTTATGGTGTGTCTGCCCCTATTCCCTTGGTGGTCACCAACTGCAAAGGAGCCCCCCCAGAGCATGAAGATTTGGCCAGTGCTCTGGCCACTCCTCCCCAGCCATCCTTCTCAGTGTACATGAGATGCTCAAATTATGATGTTTTATTCTAATGACAAAGAGTATAACAAGCACAGGAAATGACCTGGCATTAATCTCCACTCCATCTTGTGGCAGTGACTGCAATGAAAATGAGAAATAGTTTAAGCTTAACCCATTCTCATTACAATCATAATTACATTTTGTGGTCATTCTCAGTTTCTAGCAGACCCCAACTGCTCCCCATGTCAATATGAAAGATACAGACAGCCCTTAATTTTTCTCCAGCATTCATTTGCCCAGCCATCTGCTGAGGATGGATCCTTGAGAAGCTGAAAATTAGGCTTAAGGAACTTATCTGTTTTATGTTTTAAATGGTTTGGCACGAACCTGCTAAACATCTGGATAAATGTAATTTACATCCATATTCCTCAAAACACATTGAATCGAGCAACCGATTTGTCTTTCCAATAATATGTTTAACAGAATACTCAAATTTTCGGCCCAGATTACACGGCTAGCGGTACTGAGAGCTAACCGAGAAGCATGCCGCATGGTAAGAGGGGGAGAGCTGGGGACCAGACCTTGCTAAGGACAATCCCCTTAATTCACATGCCGTCACTGGAATGATGTTCCTACTCATTAGGGTATTAATGAGTCTTCATCTAATAATGAAGAAGACAATGACTTGGGAATTACTGTCACCCACACTGATAGCCACCATTTACAGGGCACTAAATATATGCCAGACCCTGTTGTAGGCAGGTTCTAGGCAAGTGGACATGTGCCTGTACACAGTGTGCAAATGGAATTCTCCACAATAACTGCACAGGTTATAGCTCTGCGATATTCTTCTGTGGTTGTTGTCTAACAAATCCACTTACCAATAGGCATCTTTACCCATGGTTCATTCATTCTTTTTGCAAATATTAATTGAGCACCTACAATGTGCTAGGGGCTGGCCGGGAACTGAGAATGTAGACAAATGAAGCTGAGCTCCTGCTTTCAGGGGTCCACTTTCTGGTGGTCAACCAGAGAACTCAGCGCAGCATAGAAGGCTATGGGGGTTGAGGGGAAAGCTCCAATCCGGCATCGGGGTGGTTGGTGAGTGGGGAAGGCCCTGCAGCATCCCGGCTTGGTCTTGGCTGGTGGTGGGCAGCCAGCATCTCTGGCTTCCAGAGTCTCCTTCCTTAAGTATATCTATCCGGGGCTGCTGAGAACGAAAGCAGACAGTCAATAGTGTGCTTGGTTGAGATCCTGGTGTCACCTAAGTGCCCACTGAGTATCGGTGATATAAAGGCTTCCTGGAGGGGCCTTGACAGGTAAGGTCAGGGCTTCACTAGGGGTGGTGCAGAATGTGTGTCTTTAGATGAGGGCTAAGGTCTGGGGCTGGGAGAGAACACTCAAGTGTTACTGTGCCCAGAGGGGAGGGGGCATGCAGCAGAGGCCCAATCCTGGAGCGTCCTATGTGCCGCGCTAACGAAATTGGACCTTGCCCCCGAGCGGTGGGAGCCTTTCTGCAGGGGAGGCAGTGGAGAGTGAGATGATCGGATTTGCATTTTGGAGTCATGATTCTGGCTACAGAGTGAAGAATGGATCACCCAAACCCAGGGCAAGACCAGGGGCAGAGAGGAGCAGGCAATAATTTTCAGAGCACCTCAGCAGCATTGTTTTGTAATGAGTTTTATTTTATTGTGGATGATATTTTACACAGTTTTGTCTAAGTGAGCTTTTGGAGAATTTGAATTCTTGGACTAGACTATTTCAGAATGTCCTCTATATATTAGATAGAGTCTTTGGTCCAGCCCAGGGGACAGAAAGCTGGTTAGATTATTAGTGATTTTTGGATTTTTTAGCCACTCTGGGCAAAGAGTAGAGAATGGTGCCATAGAATTTGGGCATTGAGGGCTGTGGCCTGGCTTGCATTCAGAGTCCTGGGGTGTGGGGGTCCTTCCTTTCCCCACGAGGTCCCTCTGTAGCACCTCACCTTGTCAGTGATCTGAAACTCTAGATAGACAATGTGGTGCTAGGGGGAGGGGCCAGGACATGGACCTTTCCTAACTGTCTGTGTGATCTGGGCACTTGCTTGATTTCTCTAGGCCCCCCTCTTCTTATCTTAAGGTGAGGCAACAGAAAAACAAGGAGCCACAAAGTGTCTGCTGGAGGGGGTGGATTTCATAGTCACATCTCCTGGCATCTGTTTTTGACTCATAAACTGATTTTCTCCAATGGCAACACATATATCCAAATAAACCTGCTTCAGTGCTACACGAAATGTCACATTTGTAAGCCCAAATAATAAGTGGGCTTATTATTTCTTTACAGGAAAGAATGGCCCAATGCCCCTGACATTCCAGAAATGGCTTTTTAATTTTTGATTTGTGTTTTTTTATTGAGACAGTCTTGCTTTGTCACCCAGGCTGGAGTGCAATGACACAATCTCGACTCACTGCAACCTTTGCCTCCTAGGTTTGGGTGATTCTCCTGCCTCAGCCCCTCAAGTAGCTGGGATTACAGGTGTGCACCACCCCTCCCCGCCCCCAGCTAATTTTTGTATTTTTACTAGAGATGGAGTTTCATCATGTTGGCCAGACTGGTCTCGAACTCCTTACCTCAGGTGATCTGCCCATGTTGACCTTCCAAAGTGCTGGGATTGCACGTGTGAACCACTGTGCCCAGGCTTTGACTGGTGTTTTGAAATGAATTGTTAGGTTTTATAAAACTGTTTAAAAATAAATCCAAGGATACAGATAGGGCACTTGGCAAAGGAAATAGGGACAGTAGATGTACACTGAAGGGGAAAACATCATGACAAAATTAGAAAAATGAATTAGACATCTGCCATTAGAACCGGCCTGAAAATGAGACCAGCACTAATTGATAGGATGGGTCTTTACAGGAACACACAGTGGCATGAGGAGCCCCGCCTCTTTCTGGTCCAGCTGTCCCTTCTCCCGGTCCTGAGTCATCCTCAGCTGCCTCCAAGCTGCAGTCTCGGGTTGGCAGCTCATAATAGGCAGTGGAATTAGATCTGACCTTTGCAATTGTGGCTTTTTAAAAATTATTAAATTTAAAAATGGTTAAACCTCAAATGAGCTGAAATCTTTTGTACAAAGAACCCGTCTATCATTGCTTTTGTCCATAAAATATATTTAACCTCAACCACGTAATTACAGCCAGTGAATCTACCAGGCCAGTTGGGTTTATTATGTGCATAGAGAGCTCAGCCCTTTTCATCTGAAAAGGACAGTGCCGGTTCCCTTGCAGGCATTTTCTTGAGTTGCTTGGCAAAAGCTATAGTGAGGAAGTTGAATCTTGTCTGGAATAGCTTCCACTTTACTTCCTCACCCTTCCCCCACCAACAGTCTAGGTTGAGCAGAAAATGCTTCACAATTAGAGAGAAATGCCCAACAAAGGACTTAGCCAGGCTGACAGCACATCCTGGGGGAGAATGTGTGCGAGGGGCAGGGATTGAGGGCCCATGTCAGCATCCTGCAATCCACAAGCTAAGGCCCAACCTCACACCCAGCTGCAGTTTCCAAGCAGGGCAGGACAGGGTCTGTGGATGTCCAGTGCTTTACAAAACACTGATGGGAAAAAACAGGATTCTGGGAATCTAGGCTTCCCCAATGAAGCTGGAAGACCACGGTCTTGACAGTCCAATAGACTTGAGTGAAGGTTTATATCTCTACTGCTTGTTTGATGTGTGAATTTGGCAAGCTCGTTAAACTGTGCTGAGCCTCAGTTTTCTTATGTATAAAATGGGGGTTAAGGCAGGTGGGGTGGCTCATGCCTGTAATCTCAGCACTTTGGGAGGCTGAGGCAGGTGGATCACTTGAGGTCAGGAGTATGAGACCAGCCTGGCCAATGTGGTGAAACCTTATCTTCACTAAAAATACAAAAATTAGCCAACCATGGTGACACACACCTGTAGTCCCAACTACCTGAGAGATTGAGGCATGGGAATTGCTTGATCCCAGGAGGTGGAGGTTGCACTGAGCCAGGATGATGTCACTGCACTCCAATCTGGCTAACAGAGTGAGACGCCATCTCAAAATAATAGTAAGAATAATAATAATGATAGGGGTTAAAAATAAATAAATCTAAACCTTGTGGGGTAGTTGTTGTTGAAATGAGATAATATATGTCAAATCCTTAGCACACTGCCTGGAACAAAGAAATCAGCTACTATTCTTTTTCTTTTCTTTTTCCTCCTTCTACTTTTTATTCCTGGAAAACAGACCATGAAAATAGTCAAATAAGTTGTGTGTGCATGGTGGGGGTTGGAGGAGGACCTGCTCTATTAAGTGTCAGGATGGAGTATAAAGCTATAGTCATTGTGAAAGTGTGGTACTGGCCCAACAATACATAAAAGCATAATGGAACCAAACAGGGCCCAGAAACAGACAACACATTAATCACACTGCAGTCCAGTGGGGAAAAGCATGGACTACTTAGTCAGTATTGCTGGGAATATTGGTAGGGAAAATGGGATCCCTACCTCACACCATACCAAAAACTGATCCCAGATAGATTAAATGTGAAAGGCAAAATTCAAACATTTTAAGAAGAAAATAAAGGACTCTACTTCATGACCTCAGGGGACAGGATTTCTTAAGCAAAACACAAAAAGTTGATAAGTTAGAGTAATTGAAATTCAGAATTTCTCTCAATAAAAACTTGGACAAGATACATGCAACATAACAAAAAATTAGTATTCAGAATATAGACAAATGGGAAATAATAATAAAAACAGCAACAACAACAACAACCCAGTAGAAACAGGGGCAAAAGACGTGAATAGACACCTTATAGGAAGAGTAAACTGGAATGCCCAATTAACATGCTAAAAGAAGCTTGACCTCATTTGTAATCAGGAAGATGCAAATTAAAACCACAATGGGCTGGGCAATGCAGCTCACAACTGTAATCCCAACACTATGAGAAGCCAAGGTGGGTGGATCACTAGCGATCAGGAGTTCAAGACCAGCCTGGCCAACATGGTGTAACCCTGTCTACTAAAAATACAAAAATTAGCCGGGTATGGTGGCATGCACCTGTAATTCCAGCTACTTGGGAGACTGAGGCAGGGGAACTGCCTGAACTTGGGAGACAGAAGTTGCAGTAAGTCACGACTGAACCACTGCACTCCAGCTTGGGCAACAGAGTGATACTCCATCTCAAAAACAAACAAGCAAGCAAACAAAACAAACCACAGTAGTCTACCATTTTATACTTGTCAGGTTAACAAAAGCTCAGAGGTCTGATAAACATGGAAACAGATGCTGTTTGAGTGAGAGTGTCGATGAAAAGAACAGAACCAGGAAACGGGTTCTGGTTTTCCCAACTGAGCTCTCTTGGGACTTCTCTTTCCACTTAATGTCAGTTATTAGTGTCATGCAGTGTGCACTGTTATTAAACTCTTAACATAAAAAATAAAGCTGCTGTGCTAGGGGCATGGCTATGAGCTTCAGTCTCCAGGCCATTTATCTAATGAAAGGACATGGAGCTGTGAGAAAGGACAGCTGGAATGTTCTATTTTCTAAAGGTTGTGGGAACGGTGGTTTTGAGGCATAAGCAAAGATGCTGGTAGAAGGGAGCCGGTACTCTAAAATGTCCATTAGTTTAAGAGCATTTACAATGAAGTAACATAAAAAAATTAAAGTAAGTATTCTTTTAAATTTAGAGCACGTGGGAAGACTCATCACTCTGTGGCATTAGGACCAGGCCCCAGTGGGGAAATGGGAGACGTTTGTTTCTTCTGCTTCCAACCCAACCCTTCTGCACCTTTCTCTTCCAGGCACATTAAAAATGCCCTGCTTCTCAGTATAATGGACCTGAAGGAATGCAAATAGTCTATTGTTTCAATAGAACATGGATTAACTCTCCTGAAATAATGCATTGCTGGCCAACAGTAATGCCTTTTTATGGACCCGGTATGATATTGCAACGACCTGGAAATAATGGGTCAATGAAAACACTTGGAGTTCAGTGTGTTATTTTCTTATTTGTTTCTGCAGAAAAATCTCAGTTTAGGTTTTGTTCCTGGTCATTTTGCAAAGGTCCTCAGTTTGATCCATTATCTTATATGACAAAGAGGTCGAGGGGTTATGTGACCAGCTGAAGGCAAGTCTGCTGGGAGCCTTGGTTTTCTGTTTATGCAACAGTGTTGAAACCACTTTTTAAAATGCCATCCTATGGAAATCACCAACAGGGTTTAGCAGGAGGAGCTTATTGCTAGAAATCTTAATTTGATCAGTTCTAGGGATTTTACTTGTTATTGTGAAGTTAAAACAGAATTCTGCTCCCTCTTTTTGGGAGAGATTTTTCCCATCATCTTCCATATTCAAGATTGGTTAAAAATCTCTGCCCAAAATTGATCTCAGTGGGGCTCAGGAAATGAAGAGGATCTCTGGCTAATAGCAGATGCATTTTAATTGCAAAGCCTACTTTGATAATGTATGGCTTCCTTGTGCCTTACAAAGACAGATTTTTAAATGCATGTAACATTAGAATATGGAAAGCCTTGGCCATTCCTCCCTGCCCCATGAAGACTAACATGTTCCCAATGCTTAAAATATGGAGAGAGCAATAATTAACATTGGGGTTTCCAGTGTGTGTGGTGGCCCTAAGTAGCATATGGGCTCTGTGTCCATCTAGAAGCAATAAAGTCGTGTTATTATTGCATTAAATAAAAGAAGCATCTTGAATCATTATATATGAAGATCTCTTTTCCAGTGGCCGGCAGAACCAGGGGTAAGACCCGCTTCCTTTCTCTTCACAGCTGGCTTGAGATCGGGAGCACAGGCAGAGAAGCCTGGAAATCTGGATGGCTTCTAATTGTCTCTTTACAGCCAACTAGGCTACCAAAATGATTGTCTTTTTCTCTCCAAGCCTTACTGACCTGTGGCTAATGAGATTTGTGCTTCGATTAGTTGTAGAACATAAATTAGCTAATCAATGGCAATGGATTCACATTATTTCTCATACATGAGTTCCGCTGCAGTGATCTGTATTTAATATTCAAATCAATTTCGAATGCTCAGGATGATTCCGTTAATGTGGCATGCTGGAAGCTGGCAGCATCTGTAGCCTCCTGGCTGATGAGGGCTAGGCCAAGCCTGGATGATACACCTGCCTCTCATCGGCTGCCGGAGCTTTGCAGATTGCCTTGCCTTCCATTACACAGGGTGAGGGGCAAATGGGGTTCGGCAGAAAGCTCTTGGAAAAAGCAAGAGAAAATCCAGCACATACAGCAGAGGTGGCCTCTTTCCTAAACAGGAAATCAAAAAGCAGGAGAGCTAATTTCAGGTTTTTGATGTGCAAACTTTGCAAAGAGCGAGGTTGTTCGTCAGTGTCTTCACTTTTTAGCACCGAAAAGCATATTTTTGCTCTTTGCTGTAATTGTCTCATCTGTACGATTAACCAGCATCTTGGCATAAAATGTGGAAATTTGTACAGTCTTCTAGGCATCTGTGGGCTTTATGGTACAAGTTCTGTTAGTACTGAAGCCACAGAAAATTAAATGTTCCCCAAAGAACTTCCAGATGTGCTTTATTCTAATAGGGTCATTATACAGTAAATTAAAAAGCAGGGTAAATGGAACTGTAAAATTTAAATTACTCTAAAACCACATCTCTTTGCTTTGAGCATTCATTTGTGGGGTTGCATTTGCAATAAATGTGAATTAGGCAGCTGCAATAACTGTTAATCATATATTTATAAAATAGTAATGAGGAAATGAATAGCAGAGTAAGACAGCTGCACATTTCTCTAATAGTGTGTCAACTGTGAGCATAATAAGATGTGGAACACTGTTTGGTGCTGGGCTGATAATACAGCTGAATGTAAGAGATCGCTTCAGCCTCTTAACTTTACATGAAATTTCACATAAAATCCATAAAAGCCCATAATAATGCATTATGCTTCTGAATTGTATTCAATATTTTTCTTTGCTTTGATTTTCTGAAATGAGCTCTACTTTCACCGAAGTCATCTTCCAGAGATCGGTGAGGCTTTTGTTTCAGGCGACGATGGGCTTCTAAGATTGCAGTTGGATTTAAAAGAAACCAGCACCGAGGCAGGCAAGGAGTGGATGGTGGTGCTTTGTTTTGTTTTTTCTGGGTTGCTGCATGTGGCCAGAGCTGTGCTTTGTCCTGGACTGAGGACACGGCCTGTACAGGCCTTCCCAGCTGCCTCCCGATGTCAGAATTCTGGAGAGAGGGGCCACTCAGCTGTCCACCAGAGTCCCTAGACTGCCAGGTTGTCCTGATGGGAGCAGGGGACATCACCTTCAGCCACTTCCAAACATCTAGGTGGCCTGAGGCTGGTGCTCAGGAAGGACTTAGGAAAGGTGGTACGAATCCCAAGGACCAGTGTTTGGGGAGGATGGTTTTCCTTCCTGCACGCATGCCGAGCTGATTCCAGGCTTTCTCTGGGCAGATGCTGGTGCCTGCTGGTTTGGTGATTATTATGTCTGAGTTCGAAAGGAGGATGACAACTGATTCAAAGAATGGGGGACAGCTCTTTTGTGGAGCTCTAGAAGCTTGGATGCCTCCTGGCCTCGTCTAGCCTGGTCTTTGGATAAACCCCCGCAGTGCCCACTGAAATTGAGGCTCTGGGATACATTATCTTCTGTGCGTCATGGGAGCAGGGGGAAGGGACACTGAGATGCAGTGTTCATGTGGAGGGCTGGTCCTGGGACAATCTCATCATGTCCCCTCCACTGAATAGTATTGCTGGGAGCAAGCAGATGTTCTTCAGAGCTCTGCCAGAGCTGGCCCAATCACCTCTCCTTCCACCATGCACATTAAACACAGGGTCCTAGACATGCCATGATCTTGAATTTGGTAGCTTTGAGTCTTCTGTTCCCTTAGTCTGGAATGTTCTTCCCTGCTTGCAAACCATGTTTGTTCCTGGGCTTCCCCATGTGAAGATTTCCCAGACTCTTGTGCACCTTTTCCTACGCCGTGGCACTCATTGTGCCATGTGTGCGTCCACATTACAACAGTCTTATTGCACCTTGGGGTTCCAGCACCTAGTGCCAGCCGCTCCCTCGGACTGAGGGCTCCATAAGCATGTCTGATTTTTGGTGCTCGATACATCTTGTTTTGCAGAATGAGTGCATGAATGCAGTCACTGGATGTTGGGGTAAGTTCAGAGAAAATGACCTGGAGGAGTTTGACTTAAACTCTGCTAATCTTTCTAAGACTAGGATAGGTTCACCTTTCCTAAGGGCAGCCTCCAGCTCTTGGGATGGAAGGGAGTTGTCTGTTAGGGACTGGAGAAGGAGCAATTCTAATGGAAAGTGGCCCTGAGATGTTCAATGTGGTGTGTTTCAAAATAGAGAGTTTGTAGCCGCATTGCCCTTCACACAGGACTCTGGAAGGCCTGTCAGTGAAGGCAGTGTGCTAGGGGGAAGCTGGAAGTCATTACTGTAGTTTTTCTGTGAAGAAGGGAGAGAGGGAGGAAGTGGAGGAGAAGGGGAGGCCAGAAGAGGGAGAGAGAAGGGGAGAGAAGAGAAAGAAGAGGAAGAAGAAAGGGAAGAAAAAGGAGGAAGGGGAGACCGTTGTATACACATGCAGTGAACACTCTGATCACCTAAAACTATGTTGATTTCCCAATAGTCTTGAATTTTTTAATCAACTTTTTTTTACATTACAAATGTACTACATGGTCATTGTAGAAAATGTGGAAAGTAGAGAAGTGCAAAGAAGAAATAGATGTTCCCCAGAGCCGTCTCCTACCCAGAGATAACTCCTGTTAATATTTGTGTACTTTCTTTCAGTCTTTGTTTTATTTCTATCCATAGCCATGAATCTAAATATAATACTGCATATCATATTCTGAAATTTTTCATTTACTATATTAAGAACATATTTCATGTCATCAAATGTTCTTTTATATCATAATACCTCACTTAATGTGACTTCATAGAAGCTCCAACATAAAGAATTCCAAATTCACTCAGTCTCTGATTTTAAAAAATTCCATAGTTTAACCCTTCTTTATGTTTAATCATTCACTTATTGTCTGTTTAACTGTTCTCTGTTTATCTGGTATTTACAAACATTTTTGATCTTTTAAATAGTGTTGTTATTAAAGTTATCAACAACTTTTGCCAATTTCATAAGTAAAGCTTAATTTCAATTTATTTTATTTAATTTCTAATAAGGTAGAAATTTTCCCTTTGTTTTTTGCTTACTCTTAATATATCATATATATAAGAATTATCTTTTAAGTATATATAAGTATTATCTTATATATTATATATAAATATATATAATCATCTCAAAGGAAAATATATATTATATGTAAGAGAAATATATACATTAACTATGTATGCATATAAGTGTATCTGTATACACATATATAATATACAAGAAAAACATATTTAATATATATACACATATGTCTTTCCTTTGAGATGTATACATGTATATTTTTGACTTAAGTACAGGCATCATCAATTGAGGGAACGGTGGCATCACGGCGTGTTTGTGCGAGCTTCCGAGGCTTGGTGAGGTGAGGACACTGCCATGAGACGCATGGGTGGAACGAGCTGCATTGCAATGCCTGTTTCATCATTTTTCTACTTAGGTGCCGGCAGCTTTCTTTTTAATTTATTGGAGTTGTTTAGTTTATTGGAATTGTCTGCATGTTAAGTATTTAATTCATTTTTCTTGTGCATACACCATAGAGTTTTAAGTGGAAGCTGTAGTATCCCAATGTTTCCCATAAAGAAGGGGAAAAGGCAAGAAACTCATTGCTTTCTCCATTTTGATTTTGTTGGGTGGCTTACCTGCTTGTAGCCCCACTTCCTAGATTCTTTCCCTTTGTCATCTCATGGTGTCTTCGCTATGTGCAAGGGGAGTGGAGTGACATCTACTCATTCATTTGAGGAGACTGAAGCCTGCCCAGTGTTAGAGAGTTGGCAGGCAAGCCAGTTAACACAGCAACAACAACAACAAACAGAACCTTGGTTGGGGGTTTTGTCTGTTGCTGTTGTGTTTTAAATCGGGTTGCCTGCCATGAACAACAAGGACCAAATCAAGCCAAACTGAGTCAGTTGGTTTGAACTGGGGGATAGGGCTGCCAGATAAAATACAAAATGCCCAGTTAATTTCAGATAAACAGTCAACACGAAAATGACTAAAAACAGTGAAAAATACTTTTGAAAAGTCCTATGCAATATTTGAGACATATTTACACTTACAAATTTTTTTAAAATTTATTGCTTATCTGGGACCCTTGTAGTTTGATGTGCTTGAGCTTGAGATAAGTGGGGAAAGCCTGCTACAGCTGAGTACAGAGTCAGAGGGACCGAAAGAGGAAAGACGAGCTGACTGAGCTGACTGATTTCACTTTGTTTTTAATCATTGCTCTCATTCCTTTTCATCCAGTTTGTGTGCACTGAGAAATGAGAGGTTGAAGGCCTGGAACCTGACTACCTCTGTTTGGATGCATGGGTGTGGGGTGTAGGTGCTGGTGGGAGACCCTGCATTTCTGGGACTGTCCAATGCTTCCTCATTCTTCTGGGGGTGGGGCCGCCAGTGGCAGGGATTGGTTACAACAGAAGCCAAAATATTATATGGTCTTCCTTTTAAACAACAGAACATATAAAATCCGACTTTCTTTTCTGGATAAAACAGTAATATAGTGAGTAGGCAGGGAAGGTGTTAAGTATTTAATTCATTGTCCTTGTATGTATACCGTAGAGTTTTAAATGGAAGCTGTAGTGTAGGCAAGCCAATTTATAATGATCATTGTGGAAAACTTCTGAACAAGAAGAAGAAAATTCAGTCACTCAGAAACCCATCACCCAGAGAAAAGCACTGCTAGCATTTTAGCATATTTCCTTCCAGTCTGTTTCTCATGCTGCTTTTCTGTTCTTCTAACTGTGAAGTCTGGAATCCCAAGTCAAAGTGACCTCCTTTTCAGAGGCATAGAGACTTCTGGGGTTCGAGTGGGTGGTCAGCGATATTGAGGTGCTGTCAGCTGGCTCAGGCTCTCCTAGGATATCTGGAAGTGTTCTCACTTTTTGACCCTCATTGGGGGATTGCACCAGGCTCTCTTACCAGTCTATAAACTGTGTTAGGAGTCTTTTGGTCTCTTTCAAAGACAATGTAATTGGGAATTCTAACATATGTAACAGATAAAAGGGCATGTTTGCGGTCTAAATCTAATTTAGAAGTTCAAATGAATTATATTTTAAAATCAATTAATGAGAACCATAAGACTGTTTTGAATTGGGTTTATGAGTTACACTTGCAACCTGTAACAGCCTCAGCATCCAATTCAGGTGAGAATATTATTTTTATAGCAGTGAACCAATTAATTTGCAAATGGTAATTTTAAAAAGTAGCTTACCTTGAAATTTAAGGGTATTCATTAATTAAACACTAATAGAGGAGAAAATTATTCTGATGTGTGCTCTTAAAAAAATTTTTTTTCTTGTTTCTGTTTTTGGTCTATGACAGATCAGAAAAACTGCTCAAAAACAAGTTGCAACACCAGTTAATGCATTGGGCGTGTCTCCATGGTGATCAGTTTGAAGGCATATTGTTATGATAAGAAATTTTGTATAGTAAATAATTAATTTGAATTAAATATTTGAAGACCCCATGAGTGCCCAGAACAGCCCTGGAATTTTAGAGAAAAGCCTGGGGAAACCTGCCCCTGTCCATGGCTCTCTGGACATGATTGTGTTGGGCTGACCAATGCCCAATTCAAAATTGTTGGTCATCTTGGGATCAAGAGGCTCTTGCTGGAGGCTGAGCCCATGATATGGTCTTACCCCATCACTGCTGGCCCCCAGCATGGACCCATGTGCTTCCACAGAACACTGTAGATATTCAATGGTTGTCTTTTCTTCCCTCTGCGATAGTAATGGCTACCATTTATTGAGCATCTACTAAGTGTCAGACCCTGTGTGGTGGCTTTACATCATTAGAAATATCCTGTGATAGAGAAATTAAGAATACTCACACTGTTCCCAGGCACAAAGGAACGTTCTGGAAAGCCTCTTAAGGTGGGGAAAAGTCTGACTGACCGTAGTCAAAGGACTTTTTGGGAGGGTAGGTTTAGTAAGCCACACAGCCGTGGCTTTGATGAATGGGCTATTCCACTGCAGGGTAGGCCTCTGTCCCCACATCCACCCTTTCTCCATCCCCCCTTCCTCTCCTCTGAGTAAAACGAGATATGGCTATGATGTTACCCAGGGAATATTAGTTGAGGAATGAATGAATGGGGTAAAACAGGAGCCTGCTAGGGTACATGTGTGTCTTCATGCAGCCTGACAGAGTGTAAGCAGAGCAGTAGCTTGAAGAAGGTTGATGGCAAAGGCTGCCCCTTATTCTATGTGCAACAGTGAGCAAGGTACATGACCTTTCTGAAGCGCAGCTTTCTCATCAAAAAAATGGACAAGCAACAATAATAATAATGATAGCCAACAGTTACAGGGCATTCATCCCCTGCGCTATACGCCAGACACTGTTCTAAATATGTCACTTGTATTAACTCATTTAATTCTCACACCAGTCCTCCCTACAGAATAGGTATTTTTCTCACCTCAATTCGCAGCTGAAGAAATAGAGATTCACATGGGTTAAGACACTTCCACAGGCTCAGCTAGGCAATCCGAGTCCCTTCTCTTAACTTTGATACTCTCCTGCTCCTACATAAAAGGTGCATTTGGGTGTCTTCTAGAGCCTGTCTCCCCTTTTGTGAGAATCGCCTCTCACCTCCTGTGTCTTTGCAGTGAGGCTTAGTCTATGTGATTTGCCTCCTTGAGCATGGATTGAGCCAGAGTGGACACTGGACCCAAGATGAGCCTTCACATCCTCTCTAGGAACGTGGGTTGGGATTCTGAGATGTGAGTCAGTCTCTACTGTTCGCTTAAACTGAAGATATGTGCAGTCAGGTAGCGGGGGATGTCTCTGTTCGGCCATGTGATGTTTGACAGAGAAAGTTTGAGAGTGGTCCTCAGACCCAGGCAGAGACTAAGCCCTCAGGTCCTCCTGCTGCTTCCTCTTGAGGATTATAGTAAAATCCTCTCTTCCCCTCCCAAGAGAGTGTGAGTGAGTACCTGTTTCTTTCAAGAACAGGGGTGCAATGTGAAGATCACATTAAATTACATCTGTGGAAAGAGTCTTATGTTCTGATCTCAAGACAAATTCTACTTTATAATGCTTTCAAAGTTAATAGGTAGTAAGCCGTTGCATGCTTTATAATTTAGGATTAACACTAGGATGAATCCTCTGCACTGTGTTAACTGGATAGAAGTATCCTTTATTTCATGGAGAAGACACGGTACCGTGAGGCCATGTCCCCACATGGGTGTTACCTGTGGACTCCAGTGAGACTCCCCTAATAAAGCCCAGCTCCCCATAGACTCTCAGTCACATTGGTTTGAGTTCCATTAGTAATGTCTGGCTGTAACAAAGAGATGGATTCAATAGGTTGCTGTGGGTCCTTTGTGAAAACCTGCTAATCTCCCCCAGATCACTGCCCTTCGAATCTCTACTGCATCCAGCTTTCTTTCTGTAGATTGGCTCCATTTAAAGCGACTAAAGTGGAGATCTGATTGGATAAGTTCATCCAAATTCTGTAAACGCCACTTCCGCACAAACAGTTGCTTGCAATCAATTTAATTTTTCAAATAAAATGATTAAATTGCTATTATTGTCGGATCATTTTTTATTAAGAAAACCTTTTAAAATGTTAATTACTGGGCTCCTTGAAACACTTTCATCTTTCCCGACCTTGCTCTTGAGCAGAAAATGTCTGCTTGGGCCTCACACCAACCCAGGGGAAATGCAGGCTTCCCTTTTTTACACCTGCAACTATTCTCCTTAGCTCTAATATTTATGTGAATTTAACTTTAATTTTTCTGCCTTTCATCTTCTGAATTAGTCATATAATGCACAGATCACTCCTTCACTGCTTTTTTCCTGTTTATTTGCCTTAACAATAGATTCATTAACTAGATTTGGGTGCTGAAGCCATGCAACCACATCCATTTCAAAGGAAGATTTAATGGCATTTCATATTTTTCTACATTAAGGAAGATTAAAGTATATTACAATACCCTTTACTGCCCTATTTTCTTCATTTTAAAAGTGGTCAGTTTTAAAATTTTCTTCCCTCTCTTTCTTTCATCTGCAGTGTTCGATAAATTGTCCAGGCTTTTCAGATGATAGTCCCAGCAAATTGAGTTCTATATTACAACTCGGACGTATTGTTTAGCCCATCAGCAGTCAGATAAAGCACCCCTATTCACACAGGACATCAAAAGAACAAATATATGTTCGAAGTGGGTAAAAAGAGGACTGAGACTCGGATATTTCATTTTCTTAATTGTTAGTGATTATTTGGCTAGTTTCAGGGTGATCATTGTGCTGACTCTGAACCTAGACTTACTTGCCTGATGTAACAGTGGTGTGAAATTCATATCCACATCTACATAGACCTGGATATATATTCATGACCACAAATTACACCGTTGGCAGACAGGGCAGGTGCATCATCTTTTAATAGCCCAAGGGGCCTTTATACTAACATTTTAATAGCAGGCAGCAATGTGAAATGCAAGATCCGGACTCATGCCTTTTTATTTTAGCCATGTACCAGCTCGCAAAATAGTCAGGGGACTGGAAGGCATTCTCAGGCTAGAGCAAGGGAGATATTAAGATTTAAGCTTTTTTATTTTTATTTTTTTATTAGGCAGAGGAGGTCAAGGTTATTGGGCATCCCTTGGGCTGAGGTTTCATTTGGGTGTGCCATCTATCAGCCCAATTCATCGAGGGAGCCCTCCTCCATCTCAATAAATGCAGCATAACCTTGCTTGACACTGAGTCTAAACAAAGTTTGGGGATGTTGGTAAGATGTGGGAGGAAAGGGCAGAAGACAGACTTTACGACAGTACAATCACGGGGTGTAGGTTTTAGGCAATAAGCAGGTAGCCTAGTTTTCTCAAAAGAAAAAAGAAAATAATGGAAAAGTGTAACGTTCATTCGGAGGCCTCAAAGGCATAAAAAACCCAATTCCAACTGTTATAGGTCCCTGCAGGAGTCTACAAAAGAACTAAGCTTTTTAAGTAAGAAAACTAGATTCTGGCCCACAGGGCCCTGTCATTGCTGCTTAATGGATGAAACTCTTTGGATATAAATATGCTGTTTACTTCTCAGCTTCAGCTTTCATAAAATATAACCTTTTTATGATTTACAACCCACAGAAAAACTGGAGGATGGATTTTTAGCTCTGAATTGGTTGGATGTCAGCAAGAAAAATATAGATAACATATTGAAGTAGCAGGGTGTTAATGCCACACAAAATGATGAAATTATTTTTGTTTAGAAGAGTTAAGTTTGTTCTTAAAGTTGTTGGGAGATGGTGGTTGTGAGAGGCAAGGCTGATGGAAACCTGTGAAACATCTGTCATTTTAAAATCCTCGTCCAGTGGCCCACAAGTTTGGACATATCGACTTTAGTTGCCAATTGGTAATGTCTTATTGAAAAATTTGGGCTAATCACAGATTTTTCAAAAATGGGAATGGTCATTCTTTGTCTAAATCACTCAGGATTTTCAAGTGCTGCATTTTGGTCACATCTTCCAACACCAAATGCAGAAGCTGCCCTGATCCTACAGGTGGGAGATGATAGAGCAAGACTTTTTTTTTTGAGACAGAGTCTTGCTTTGTCTCCAGGCGCCAGGCTGGAGTGCCGTGGCTTGATCTCGGCTCACGGCAACCTTTGCCTCCCAGGTTCAAGCAATTCTCCTGCCTCAGCCTCCCGAGTAGCTGGGACCACAGGGGCATGCCACCACACCCAGCTAATTTTTGTATTTTTAGTAGAGACGGGGTTTCACCATGTTGGCCAGGATGGTCTTGATGTCTTGACCTTGTGATCTGCCCGCCTTGGACTCCCAAAGTGCTGGGATTACAGGCATGAGCCACCGCGCCCGGCCAAGGTGTTCCCCGCCCCCCACAAAGATGATTGGAAAAATGAAAAGCAAAAACCTAGTAGGCAAACAAAGCCCCGAAATAAGCAAGTAAGCAAGCAAACAAAAGCAAAACCCTCACATCCCAAATAACTACAAACTCTCCCCCGCTACCAACTGACAAAAGCCAACACACCCTTGGGTGTTCAATCGGAAAGAGATAATTTGTCATGGTAATTTAGCACTCAGGCATCTGTATGAGCATATAGACACACACGTATATTTCTCCATTCAAGTGGCCTTTTGTTCATGTTGTTTAAGTCTTTTTTTTTAAAATAGAACATTAAAACAAACTTGAATTTTTTTAATGCTTGGGGGAAAGAGCCTGATCCCTGGATGAATGAACCTGGACTGCCAGCCAAAGGGGTGAGACTGTCAAAACTGAAAAGGTCTTCTCTTTTGACTAGTCCAAGCACTGGAGAAAGAAAATTGACTGTGTTTTTTGAAAGTTGCACTCAGCAAATTAAAATCTCATGTTCTGGAGGTTGAATTACCAGGTTTTCAGTCTTTGCAGAACCTAGAAAGAGCAAAGCTGTGAGGCTGTGCCCTGGGGAGCTGTCTTGTGGTGGCCGGAAGAGTCCCTCTCACCCCTGGCCTTTTGGTTTTAGATAAAAGTGTCCAGTGAGAGGAACACCAATGGTCCTTCCCTGGTGGTACTGCGGAGCCAGTCTCTGGGAGAGAGATGTGACCCCAGAAGGTGGAATTGGCTGTGTGGTTTATGGAAAAAAAAAAAGAGCCTTGGTCAGAATTCACTGTGGAAACCTTTTCACGTTTAGTGATAACATCCTCCAGGATATCACAATTGCCTCGTGATGTTCAGTCAACCAAGGTCCAGGACGAAACCGCAGGAAGACTGTTCTACTTTCCAGAGAAACGGGGAAAATCTTCACGTGGTTTATCTTTGGTTAGAAGTTCCCAGGATGGAGAGATGGGTGTGTACTCTCAGCCAGGCCCACTCAATCAAGTTGGCAGCCAGTGTTGGGTTCAGTCAATGTTCTGTGAGCAGCACAGAGTGCCTGAGGGCTCCAGGCCCTGTGTTGGCTGTTGGGTGGGTACGAAGATCCACGTACTCATAGTCAGCTGGCATGGGTGGCTCACTAGAAGCCAGACATGGTGTGTACCGGGTGTTTGGGGCCAGAATGGTGCTTTTCCTCCTCATGGGGCTCTCTTCTAGAGGTCCCCAAGCCAACAGGCAACAGATTACAGGAGAAGGTGATCAACTCTTAGGCCCTTATGGGATCACATGGAAAGGGCCCTGAATGGACCCTGAAAGGGATTGGGGTGGGTACCAAAAATGCTTGCTGGTGGGAGAAGTGATGAATGTTTCTAGCATCAGGGGAACTACCATGTGGAAACATCTGGAGGTCAGAGCCACTATGGAATAAAAGAGGAACAGAAGAAGTTCAGGATGGCCAGGGCATAGAGTATACTCAGATTAGACATCAACTCATAGTTCCAAATGGTGCTTACTCGTCATTTGTGTATGTGTGTGTGTGTCTGTGTGTGCGTGTGTGTGTAATGGGGTGGGGTTGGGGAGGAGGAGGAACTCTGGAAAAATGCAGATTCTTGGATCCTACTCAGAGAATGAGGTGGACTCCCAACAGCCCAGAAGACAGTGCCCAGGCCTCAGACCAGAGAACATTTGGAAGGTACATTAGAGCACATGCCCCAAAGGTAGAAATTTGCATGAATCCCCCACTTACAGCAGGCGACGCAGGCTCCAGACTGACCCAGATGGCATACAGGGAACATAGTAGGCCTTAGGGAGAAGGGTTCCTGGTAACACCATGACCCCATGAAGTACCCCTCAACCCTGGGGCCTCTCAAAAAGCTTCCAGAGCAAACTGAGAGGCTCACTCTGTCCCCAGAAAAAGCAGTTTCCATCTCTTCAGCACACAAACCTATGGCACAGGGACTTAGCCATACTGCTGGCCTTGCTTTACCAGCTGGGGTCCAAAATGAACTTTTCCAATTTAAACAAAATAACCCCAGTCCTCATGGCTCTGATTTCAAGAATGTCCTTCTTTGCTTTCCAAGGACCTTCTTCCCAGGAGCACATGGTTCCTTCTCAGGCCAAGAGATCAGTCCTGGGACTGTCCCCTTCCTATGCCTTGGAGCTAATTGTCTGGATGGAGCCAGGATTGCATGTGGCATCAAAAGCAGCCTTGCTGTCATCCTCATGGTCATCGTCATCACCATCATCCTCCCATTCTTCAGAGCGCTTTTATACACACACAGTGGTACTTAATCTCCCTAAAAGATTAGGGAGATTTAAACTTAACTGGGGGTTGGGGGGTCAAACACTGCCACATCTCAGTAAAAGTCCTGGGCGTGTGTGTGGTGTGGAATTTTTGTTCCCATTTTACAGATGCAGAGACTGAGCTTCAGAGGTTATGGCTTGTCCAAGATTACACAGAAGGTGAAGCTAGCTCCTTCTGGCAAGAACGAGTCAGGAACAAGAACTACAGAACTGTTTTGGGCACGGAGGCACTGAACTGGGGCCTGGAACTTGAATGTGGCTGGCTCGCTGCACTTTTCAAGTTTAAATGAAATAACTCACTGCCTTGCAGAGAGGAATGTGCCAACCATCAGCTGCTCCAGATGAGCCAGCTGTACTTGCCTTCTCTGGGTCAGTGAGGAGGCTCCATCCAAGGGAGTGGGCACAGGCAGCACAGCTGGGGAGGCTGAAGTCCCCTCATCACCCCCAGGGCCCAGTCTGCAAATTCTGAAAGGGCAAAGAAGAATAAAGCAGGTCTGATGCAGGCTGGAGAAGTGTCAGGACTGTGCTGGGGGCTCCTCTAGCAAAGGAGTCTCTTCTCTGGGATCCTGTCAACAATATCCCTTAACTACCTGTCCCTGATTCCTGGGCCAACAAGTCTTGCCAGACACTCTTTTTTTTAGACAGAGTTTTGCTCTTGTTGCCCAGGCTGGAGTGCAATGGCACAATCTCGGCTTATCATAACCTCGGCTCACCACAACCTCTGCCTCCTGAGTTCAAGTGATCCTCCTGCCTCAGCCTCCTGAGTAGCTGGATTACAGGCATGGGCCACCACATCCAGCTAATTTTGTATTTTTAGTTGAGATGGGGTTTTTCCACATTGGTCAGGCTGGTCTCAAACTCTCAACCTCAGGTGATCCACCCACCTTGGCCTGTCAAAGTGCTGGGATTATAGGCATGAGCCACTGCACCTGGCCGCCAGACATTCTTACAGCACAGAAAGCTCAGTGTGGTCTTCCAGAGGGGTTGGCAGGCCTGTCTAGGGGGTGCATGTGAATGGATGGGAGATGAAGGTCCCTAACTGCTGGGGTCCATAAGGCCTGGGAGTGCTGGGAGCCAAGAAGGGCTTTCCCTGGTGCACCCGAAGATAGTGGTGGGCAGTCTGGGCAGAATTAGAAGTGCCTCTGTAGGCATCAAGTATCTTCTTCATATTAGTATCCTCAATGCTCAGCAAATGATAGGAGCTCAATAAGTGTTTGACCAATGCAGAGCATGCCTGCATGCCTGCAAGAATTCAGCAGGACATGGGCTCCTGTACCCCAGCATCTCCAGAAAACCAACCATCCCCGGTGTGTTCAGACCAACAGCAGCTCATCCTCCTTGTGGCCTGCAAAAACATCCTGAAAGGATCAAGTCACTTCTGCGCCACCCTTTCTGTACCCCAAGAAATGGGAGTAAGAACTCTTTCCTGCCCCTGGGGGAGCAGGTGTGGGTGGGGAGGGGTGCTGAGCACTTGGACCTCAGGTGAAAGGTCATGCAGTGCAGTCATCAGAGGACCTGGGAGGCAGCAGCCCCTGAGTCACCATATCCAGGAGCTCAAAAACCAAACAGGGATAGGGGAGAGCTGCTCTGAGTCAGAGAAGAAGGGGGCCTCTTTCCACTGGGGTAGAAAAGAAGACTCTCTGGAAGAGGTAGCCTTGATCTGGGCTAGGGTGAGGTGGGGGGACAACTTAGCCACAAGTAATGGTGGCAGCAGTGAGGGGGAGGTGGGAGTAATGGAAACAGCTGCATTAGTGGTGACCAATGGCAGCTCGCACAGACGGACTCCTTGGGAGAGAGTCAGTCAGGGAGCTGCTATCTCTGGATCTCACTGTATGCATCTGAAAACGGGGATCATGAAGTGTTCCTTCACACCTCACAGACACAGTCGGGATGGAGTCATTTTCTTCCTTGGTTGAAATAGTTGTGTTTTGTCTTTTCCAGTGTATATTTCTGAATGACAGCCCAAGGGGCTTAATCAATATTTGTTAAATTCTTGAATGGGGGTGTGGGGCTCGTAGGGCCTGCAGGAGCCATGTGGTTGGAAAGGATCAGGAAGCCCTGCAGACCTAAGCCCAGAAATGAGGTGACAGCTGGAATCCATGGGCTTCAGTCAAAGGAGATGAGATGGGATAGAAGCAAATGGGAGTCAGGTGGTCTGAGGTCTGTTCCCGTTCCACCAGTGTTTTTGGGGTGACTTTGGGCAGGTTTCCGAGCTAGTTTCCTTGGCTAGGAAAGGAAGAGTTTGGCCAGCTGGTCTACAGAAGACATTCCAACTGCGATGTCCTAAGAATGTGTTTGTTGCTGAACTGCTGTTGACTAGAGGCTGCTCCCTGCCAGACCCTGTCATTCAGGCCATCACGCTGTGAGAAAGGCATGTCCCCATTTTACAAGTGTGCAAACTGAGACCCAGGGTGCAGATATGGTTGTGAAATCCAGCACTAGGTTATTCTCTACCATGTCAGTGGTCATAACCACATGAAACAAAATAGGTGCCACTGTGCCAAGTTACAGCCTGGAACTATTGGAAGGATCACAGAGTGGGGTCCCATATTATCTTGGTACCAAGAATTTGTGCCAACAGCCCTGTGAGATGCAGACTGGACAGCGTTGTCAGGGGCCTGTGGGGCATGGGCCTTCCTGGGCCAGAGGATCAAGGGACCAGATGATCCTATCTCTTGCATACTCCAGGACTTGGTTGGTCTTGGAGAAGCCAGACAGGGGGGTTACTCAGTGGATGCTTGTTATAGCTCAGATCTGCCCAAATGCGAGGCCCCTGACATGGGGCTAGAAGTCAGTAAAACTGTCTCAAAATAAAAATCCCACATTCTTACCCTATTCCTCCTGGAGTTCTTTCATCTGGGCTCAGAGAGGAGTCTTTTTTTAAGTGGGAGCTCAAATTCATATCTGGTATGGCTTCTTAGGCTGAACTTTGGGTAAATCCATCCCCATTCAGTTGTCCTCAGAATCCCCGGACCCAATTTACCACATCTAGTTAGTATCCAAAAGGAACAGTTGGTAGGAAAAAAAAAATTCTTGGTGCTTTAATTAAAAATCCATGTTTGGCTTGTGTTCGTGGGCATATTTTTGCATCTTAAAATGTTTCTCTTCTCTTTGTAGTTGGGCTTTGCTTATAAACAGAACTGGCTCAGAGTCATATTAATTTAATTTTATCTGTGATCCACATCAGCCTAGAATGCTATTAATTTGGATTTGACTGCCAGCAGAAAACAGCATTCACTAATATCCACTTTTTAGGTAGGTAATCGTGTAGTAATTAGGATGCGTGTCGTACATAATCTTGATTTAAATAATTCTTGCTTAGTTTTTTGTCTACATAGATAAAAAAGCTATTTTGTCAGTATTTTGGGAGTAGGAAATCATCTTGATTATTTTAATCAAAACCAGCATTTGTGAATTGTGGCATTCTTTTAGGAACAATTAATCTACAAGGCAGAGATTTGTCTCTCTGCCCTGTGTTGTAGATCCGTTGAGAATGCATTAAGATAGAGAAGAAGTGCCAGTCTTGAGGCCCCAAAGACACACACTTCTGGCCTGGTCTCCACGTCTTGGGGGCCTGAGAGTTAGCTTCAGAGACAGTTCTATGTGATCTCAAGTCCTAGCTCTGCCGCTCAGGAGCTGGGACTTTGGGCAAGCACTTAACTTGATTGTGCCTCAGTTTCCAGTTTCCTCCTCTGTAAATGGGGCAGTTGTTGTCTATGTGAAGATTAGACGTGATGACACGTAGAGAATGTCAGACTTTGCCCATCATTATTAAAGCATGTTGTTTATGCTTTTGTCACCAAGAGGCAGCATCTCACAGTGATTTACAGCAGAGGTCAGCAAGCTTTTTCTATAAAGACTCAGATAATATTTTAGGCTTTGCAGGCTGTGTCTCTCTGTTGCAGCTGTACAACTCTGCCTTAGTAGCTCAGAAGCAGCCCCAGAGAATACATAGATGACTAGATGTGGCTTTGGTCCATGGGCCATTGTTTGCCAAGCTCTGGTCTGGTGCATGGCTTTGGAATCCAACAAATATAATTTGGAACCTGGTCTGACACTCAGCTATCATATGTGACCTCAGACAAAGTATGTAACTTCTTTGTCTGTATCAACCAACAACCTTGTAGTGTGGATTGTGTGAAGTAATGGAGGAAAAGCTTGCAGCACAGAGCTACACACATCACTCAGTAAGGAGCCAGCACTAATATCCTCACCTTGGCCTGCTTCCTGAGCACAGAAGCCAGAATCCGATTACATACTGGCCAAGGTCTTGCACATCTATAATGCTTAGAAGCTTCAAGGATCTTATTAGCACTAGGAAGTTGGGGTGAGGTGTGTGAATACAGTAAGTAGAACGGGTCATAATGAAGCTAGCTAACCTAGATAGCTATCTCAAAGTGCCTTGGTGGTTGTTTCTATAAACCTTGCTTCAAAGAGAGTTTCTTGCTCTGTATCTGTTGTCATTCCGTTCTAAGCATTCTTTTAATGAACTCTTGACAGATTCTAATGTTCTACCCTGTGTCCTTCTTGTTTCTTTTTTTTATGTCTTAAGTTTATTTACAAACATATCTAATGTGTCATAGGAGTTCAAGAGTTATTTATTTTTCAAAGAACTTGTACCTCTCCATTATCTATTAAATAGACGAATGAAAACATCCTTATTTTGGTTTTTTTTTCTATTTTTATAGATTTAGGGGGTACAACTGCATTTTTATTACATAGATATACTGCATAGTGGTAAAGTCTGGGCTTTCTGTGTGCCCACCATCTGAATAGTGTATGTTGTATCCAGTAGGTACTTTCTCATTCCTCAGCACCCAACTCCCACCTTCCCATCTTTTGGAGCCTCCAGTGTCTATTATTCTACTCTGTATGTCTGTATATACACCGTTTAGCTCCTACTTATGAGTGAGAACATGAAGTATCTGACTTTCTGTTTTTGAGTTATTTCACCTAGGAAGATGGCCTCTAGTTCCATCCACGTTGCTTCAAAAATCATAATTTCATTCTTTTTTTTATGACCGAGTAGTATTCCATGGTGTGTGTATCTACACACACACACACACACACACTCTAATACATATGTGTGTATATATGTACATGTAAGCATTTTCTTTAATCGTCTATTGATGGACACTTAGGTTGATGACTTTGCTACTTTGAATAGTGCTGCAGTAACATATGAGTGTGGATGTCTTTTTAATATAATGATTTCTTTTCCTTTGGGAAGATACCCTGTAGTGGGATTGCCAGATCAAATGATAAGCCTATTTTTAGCTCTTTGAGAAATCTCCATGCTGTTTTCCATAGAGGTTGTACTAATTTACATTCCCATCAACAGTAAATAAGCGTTCTCTTTTCTTTGCCTATTCACTAGCATTTGTTGTTTTTTGACTTTTTGGTAATAGCCATTTTGACTGGGGGTGTGAGATGGCATCTCATTGTGATTTTAATTTGCATTTCTCTGATGATTACTGATGTTGAGCATTTTTAAAATATGTTTGTTGGCCGCTTATATGTCTTCTTTTGAAAATGTCTGTTCATGTCCTTTGCCTGCTTTTTAATGGGATCGTTTGCTTTTCTCTTATTGAGTTGTTTGAGTTCCTTATAGATTCTGGATATGAGTCCTTTCTCAGATGCATAGTCTGCAAATGTTATCTCCTGTTCTGCAAGTCATTTGTTCACTCAACTGACTATTTCTTCTTGCTGTGCAAAAGCTTTTTAGTTTAATTAAGTCATATTTGCTTATTTTTGTTTTTGTTGCATTTACTTTCGAAGCCAATGTCCAGAAGAGTTTTTCCTGAGGTTTCTTCCAGGATTTTTATAGTTTCAGGTCTTGTAGTTAAATCTTTAATCCATCTTGAGTTACTTTTTGTATATGGTCACAGATAGGGGTTCAATTTCATTCTTCTGCATATGGCCAGCCAGTTTTCCCAGGATCATTTATTGAGTAGGATATTCTTTCCCCAGTATATATTTCTGTCAACATTGTCAAAGATCAGTTGGTTGTATTTACGTGGCTTTAGTTCTGGATTCTCTATTCTGTTTCATTGATCTTTGTATCTCTTTTATCCCAATACCATGCAGTTTTGGTTAATTTGAAGTCAGTTAAAAATATTCCTTTTTCTTAAGCAGTTGGTGTCTTGCTAAAAAGGTGCAACAAATCCAGATCCAAAGTACAAATTCATTGTAATTAGTAACCACCACTTCTTTTTCACTGAAAATGGCAAATTCTTCCTCACGCCTTCCTCACAGTGTCTTCTGCGGACCACAGAGATTGTGAACCTCTCTGCAAAAGGTACAGCAACTGGAGGTGGAAGAAAAACCCTTCCAACTTCTGTAGCAAGAGCACTTAATAAAATGCAATGATGCCACCAAGTAAGGTTGCGCTAAAACAAACCAATACCCGCCCACCCCAAACCCACAGTGATGGAAATGTGTCAAAGGGATGTGGGAACAGACTGAAAGAGCCCCCAATGGCCATAGCTGGAACTATGTGGGCAATAAAATAAATAATATAGAATTCTATTAAAATCCAAAGTAAAATATACATATCTACAAGTCTAAACTGATACAAATCAATGACAGAATAAATACTTGGGGGAAGAAAAGGCAAATATCAGAAATGTGAGGGGGCTTCACATAGTGACTTCCTTCCAAAGGGTACAGTGTGGAAAGGGGGAAGAAAGAGTCACTTAACAGTGGAGATGCCTGACAAACACGACCTCTGCAAGGTGATCAAGGTTGACATCAACAGTGATGTCACGGTGATGGTGTGAGCTCTTGATCTGATGTGAGGAAAGTGACACTTTACCTCTGTGGTCTTCCTCCTGAAAACACACAACTCCAGTTTCTAATCATGAGAAAAAACATCAGGCCAGTCCAGACTGAGAGACATTCTACAAAATACCTGTCCGGCACTCCTCAGAACTGTTGAGGTCACCAAGAACAAGGAGAATCTGAGAAACTGCCGCAGACAAGAGGAACCTAAAATGATATGATGACTACATGCAATGTGGGATTCCAGATGGGATCCTACAACTGAAAAAGGATGTTAGGTATAAACTAGGGACATCACAAAAACATATGGATTTTAGTTAATAATAATGTTTTAAAAATTAATGACAATACCTACCTGTTTTTTAGTGCTCACATGTGCCAGGCACTGTGCTCAACATTTGACAGGGACTGTCACATTCAGCCTTCACATTTGCTAGCCAATAGGAAGTGAGGCATCCGACACTGTACACCCAATGCTGTGTGCAGATTAAGCCCTTGCTCCTGCCTCTGGGAACAGTTTGGACTCAAGCTGGGGAATAATCCCCAAGTTGTAGCACTTAAATTCACTTTCTCTTTCTCTTTTGCTAACAAAGCTTCAATTTTCTTTGAGCTGGCTATGTGGCTTCCTAAAAACCTTCTACATATTTAGCCTGTCTTAGAGCTGGAATGGCTGCGTATTCTAGAAATGAAATGTAAGTATAAGCCTTTCGGGGGGTTAGGAGAAATTTTTGCTGTTTAATTTGGCGTTGCCTCTCTCTTCCCATCCGGGACATAGATGTAAGGCTAGAGGTGGAGCAGCTGCTTGGTGATCTGTGGTGACGAGCGTGGTGATGAGAGGCACATGCTGAGGATGGCCGAGCAGGAGACAGAGGAGCCAGGGGACAGCGCTGCCTTCTTAGAGCTCCTGCCCAGGCCCTGAGCAGCCCACGCCACTCCTGACACATGGATCCCAGGTCTAGGGCTCTGCCCCAGCTCAACTTTGCTGCTGGCTCTGTACTGATCAGATAGTTGATTCTAGTAACTATATGTTTGTTTTATTTTCTAGGGACTCCAGTTCCTGGTCTTGCCCTCTCTTTGCCTCAGGTGTCTGCCAAGCTCTAGGAACTTCTGTGGCACAGGGCAAGGATCCTGGCACCAGGGAGGTGGTATCAGGTCACAGTTTAGGCTCTTGAGTTTGATGGCTGAGCTCAAATTCCAGCTCTGACTTTTGCATGGTGGGAGTTTTGAGGCAAGTTACCCAACCTTTTCCAGTCTTGGCTTCTTTCTCTGTGAAGAGGCTTCAAAGGGCTGTGGAATGTGTGTGGCATGTGCCTGGGCCATGTGAGTGTTCTCTGTGTGTGGCCACATTGCTGTCATCATCATCATCCTCTAGAGAGGCCGCGTGAGGTAGCGGCACATACGAAGTGCCACATACATGTTAGTTGCTATTACCATAATTCTGCTTTCCTTCTGTCTGTCCTTAAGAGGGACACTCAAAACCATGGTCCTCTCAGCTACCTGTATATCTCATGCTGTCCCTAATGCCTCTGCTGATTCACCCAAATCATCTGCCGTGATAGTCAGCCCACTGAGGTCCTGAAACTGAGCCCAGGTTCCACCAAGTTTTGGTTCCTCTTAGTCCTGGTACAGTGAAGCTCTGCTCCTGGTTCTGTAACCATGTGGACCAGGTTTGGAGCTCTCTAGCCCTGAGCAGTTATATATACCAGAAGCTGTTAAGGTCACCAAGAACGAGGAAAGTCTGAGAAACTGTCATAGACAAGAGAAGGCTAAAAAGATATAATGACTACATACACCATCACCCCTTTGTGGTTGACCCCACTGCATAGCAGGGATAGTTCCAAGGGAAACTCAACCTCCCCCAGCTCAGTAGACTGGACCTTAGGTCTCAGTCCTCTGGCCCAGTTCCATGCCTCAGGGTCGCTATTCTCTTAAATGTTGGATAATAGCAACACTTCAGAGGTACCTGGGGTCAAGAGGAGTTCACGTAAGAGGTGGAGGAGGAATATCAGAGTGTAAATTCCAGGAGGTCACAGGGCACCAGAAGCGAAAGGAGTGAGGAGTTTCAAGAGGGAAGAGATCAGCAACAGCAAACGTGGTCCAGAGTCCCCTCAGGATTACCTCTGAAGAGATCTGCTGGATTTGGAAATTACAGTTGATCTTTATTATTTGCAGATTCTGTATTTGCAAATTCATCCACTCACTAAAACGTATTTATAATCAATACTTATGGAGCTTTCATGATCATTTGTGGACATGTGTAGAGTGGTGAAAAATTTGAGTCACTCAACGTGCATGTTTCCAGCTGTGTTTGAACTCGGTGATGCTCTGCCTTTCTGCCTCTGCTTTCATACTGAGAACCAGTGTCCTTGAGTCTATTTAGTATCACATTCTTCACATTTCTGTGCATTTTGCTGGTGATTTTGCCATTTAAAAGGGACTTCAAGTGTAGTACTGAAGTGCTGTGTAGTGTTTCTATGCGTAGGAGGCTATAATGTGCCTTATGAAAAAATATTTGTTAGGTAAGTTTCATTCAGGCATGAGTTATAGTGCTCTCCACTGTGAATTCAATGTTCATGAATAATCAATATATATTAAAGGAGTGTCTTTAAAGAGAGACATACATAAACCAAGGTCAGTGTTTACTGGTTTTCGAAAATGTTGTACCTGGAGGCTGGCAGGAACCTAACCCTGTATTTCCTGTAGGAGCAATGGTTCGGTATTCGCTAACGTTGTGGCAACTTCACAGAACGTAACTACTGCAAATAATCAGAATTGACTGTATTAGGTCATCGTACACCTTAGCAAGAATGAGTGGTTTCAGTTGTGTAATAATTATAGGAACCATATTATGGTGTCTTGAGTATTGAATGGGAGATGAGGAAGTATAGAACCAGTGTAGATGATGTGTCCCTCAAGAAGTTTAATTGAGAAGAGGAAAACCAGCTAGCTTGTTTTCACATATGTTAGGTGCTCTATAAATTATTTTTATTGAATTGAGGTAGAAACCTGAAGTTTAAATTTAAGTTACTTGATGGATTCTTATAACTGATGTTAACCAGACTCTCCTCATCACTTTGGAGGATCTTTAACCTTGATTAAATACTTAAACTCCTATCAAGAATTACAGGACTTGTATTGCCCATGTGAGAAGCAAGTGACACCTGGAATTTGAAGGGTCTTTTCTTGTGGCTTTCAATTGGAAGCTTACGTTTGAATGTTGTATTAAAACAACAACAACAACAACAAAAAAAAAACAACTCTCTATTTGGTTAAAGCTGCCACATAAAATATAGAATATTAAATCTGAATTTCAGATAAACAATAAATATCTTCTTTTAGTACAGCTGTGTTCTGTGCACTGCTTGCTGAATCTGGTAAGTATACATGTATATTTCACCTCTTGGCTTGGGGTCACTTTGGAATCTTGCGAAACTCTTGTTTCAGTGGATAGAGGGATTTGGGATTTCTCCAGGCACCCTCTCCCTGACTGCACACATAGACCATCTATTCAGTCAGACCACTGCAAACATACCCTCCCCTTGTGGTGAAGTCCTGCTGCAGCCAATTATAGGTGATGCACTTACTTCAGAAAGAAACCTAATTTCGCTTTCAACCCCATGGTACTTTTTTTCTGGCAGCACACTATGGAAAAAAGCACAGTTGATTGTGGATCTGGAGGTCTGCGATCTATCTCAGCTTTGTCCCTGACCTGTTGTGTGACCTTGGATAGGTCACTGCACCTTCTGGGCCCTGGCTCTTTTGGTCTGAAGGTCAAGGCATTGAGTAAGGTGACCTGCAAGGTCCTTTCCAGCTCTAAAACCCAAGGAATCCTTGAAAAGTTGAGAGTTTTCATGGTCTTAATTTAAAAACCTAGAATTTTTCCATCTGGAAGGGAACTTAGGATTAAAAAAAAAAGATGCATTACATTTGCTTCTTAAATGCTTAAAAACATGATTGATTATAAGAAAGAAAATCCCCAAACCCTTAGGGAAACATTACATTTTATAGTGTATCCTCTTTTCCATTGAAGAAACATTTGCAATCTGTTTAGGGGAGAGCAGTGTCTGAATCATTACCAGGACTCTGCTCCAAAGACAGAAACTTTCTCCTGCTGAAAAATGCCTGGAAAAGATGGCTGCTGCTCCTGGCCAGCTTCGCAAATGGATCCTGCAAAGCAAAGCCTGAGGCCAAGGGCATGTGACACAATAAAAACCACAGAGACAGTGAAGCCGTTCTCATGCCTAGGGCTTGCTTTGTTCCCAGGCCCCCTTTCTGGCTACTTTCCACACTCTTGATCTGGGTCCCACAGCAGCCACCAGACCATCGTCCCATCATCTGTGTCATACCAGCCTGGATTTCTTTCTTTCTCCTTTCTGGGAAGGGCAGTTGGATTGGGGGATCAGGGAAGGGAGGAGTGATTTATCTTCTAAGGTTGTAGAAGAGAGAAGAAAGGTGATCTTTGTTTTAAAGATAAGGAAACAGGCTCAGAGAATTTACTGGATTTTCTTGGCCTCCTGCTCACCAGCAGCAAAGCTGGTGTTAGAACCCAAGACTCTGGATCTGAAGCCCTTCCCATGTATCTTCAGACCGGCCACAGAAAAGGGAAAATTCAAACCGTATTCCCGACGTTGACACTTTTATTTCCCATACCATTAGAAATGAAGATCTGTGAAGTCAAGAGCTTTTGCCTTGCCAACCAGCTCTTGGAGGTGAAAGCCTATTTGCTTTTCACACACGTGTTGAATTTCCTGAATCAGACCTGAAACACTTCTTTCAGGTAGTGGACTCTCTGGCTGAAGGTAGAAAGCTGTAATTAAACATGATCAACCTAACGAATCACAACAGAAATAGAGCAGGCTGGGACGTCTCCCCCGGCTGTGTCCCCCTTGGCTCCTTAATGATAATGTGTGACACGTTCACATTCATGGGCATGTAGGTTTAATGTATCAAAACTGTGCTTGGGAGATGGATTGCCTCATTCTTGAGGACTTGGGTGGTATAAATAAAGCCAAGTCTTTCATTTTGAGGAGGTAATGCAACCCAAGAATAGAGAGCATGAGACCAAGACCTAAGTTGAAATCTTCCCTCAGACCCCTGAGCCTCTGTCCTTAAGGCTGCTGTCTCTGCCCCAAGGCAGGGCCTTTGCACAGGTTGGACCCTCTGCCTGGAAGGTTCTCAGCAGATCTGTTCTTAGGGAACATTAAGGCATTCACGGACTGGAAGAGGTGTTCAGGATTAAAAAAAAGATGCATTACATTTGTTTCCTAAATGCTTAAAAACATGATTGACTATAAGAAAGAAAATCCCCAAACCCTTAGGGAAACATTACATTTTATAGTGTATCCTCTTTACATTAAGAAACATTTGCAATCTGTTTATGAAGGTGAGTGGGGTATAATCTCCAACCTGATTGCGTGATCTGGATTTCCTTCCTTTTCATGGCCAAGGGGGAGCTGACCTGGGTGATCAGGAGGGCAATACTCATTGACCTTGAAAGCTGCAGGGGGCCAGGGGCCAGAGGATTGATGGTGAAAGAGGCAAGACTTGCTCAGAAGAAGCTCTCAGCCGAGAGGTGGAGGTATGGGAACGCAGCTAGGGGAGGGGAGATGACAGGGGTGCTTGGAAGCTTGGCAAGAGGATGCTAAGGTCACAAATTTTACCCAGGACATTTTTGTCTACGTAATTGTGAGAGTGTAACTCCTTGCTCTGAAATATAAAAATTAGTCTGGATTCCTCTACCAGGTGTTTTATGCACCTCTTTTAGATGACTCAATTGCCATGTAATCTGAAAACCCAAGAGGTAAAATTTGATTTAACAAAAATAATCAAATTGATTCCAAAGTAATCATGCCTGATACTGGAGGCCAGGCCTGTTAGTGCTTCACAAGAAGCATCTCATTTACTTCTCACTACATCTCTGTGACATCCTGCTACACCCATTTTACAGGTGACAGAATTATGGCTCAGAGGCTCGAATAACCTGCCTGAGATCACACAGCCAAGTAAGTAGTAAGGCCAGGTTTCACAGTCAGGTCTGTTTTGTTTGAAACCCAGGCTCTTTATACGGTAATAAACCCCTTTAAAAAGGTGAGCCCAAAGGAGCTTGCTTTAAAACAATGTGCAGGGCTCTGCCTGGGGTAGACTCTGTAAGAATCACCGTTACAGAATGCTAGAATGCTTGTAAGAGTTAAGATTTTGCATTTGACTTTAAATTTTTAAAATTTTCATTAAAAAAATTAAATTATCATGCCAGAGGTGGGAAAGTTTCATCCATGATGATGGATTCTCCACATTCTCATCTAAAGGCCAAGTAGACTTGGAGAAATCATCTCATCCCATGAGATCCCCCTTTTCCTGGGGAATTTAAGCTGCAAGGGACCTCAGGCCTCTAGAGTCATCTTGTCCTGGGGTTGGGGGGGTCCCAACTCCTAGCCCAAGGACACCTTTGAACATCAATTCTTCCTAGGATGATAGCTTCAGTTTAGTCTCCAGACTCTATGAGTGTAAGGGTTCTTGAGCCTTGCTGGCAAGAACTCTGCAGTTGTCCCTTCTTCACTGGGAATCAGGAGTCCAGCCTCTTTAAGAGCCTGGAGGTAGGACTGGTTCAGGAGCCTGGGATGCCATCCCTAAATTCACTAAGGGAAGAGTGGGCAGGGCTGTTAAGGACTAGACCCCCAGGCTTGTGGGCTTTTTGTGGTACCTTACAGATAGGAGCACATGAGACAACTAGGAAGGAGCTTCCACTGCTGAGTCCTGTAGACTCGGGGGCTCATCCTGAGACACAGCAGGGCTTTTGTTTGCTGCGTTGTCTTGTTGACTCTTCTTTGCTACGTGGAGGAGTTGAGAGTATCCTCCTATTGTTGACTCTTGAGGTCCTGGACAGGGGCTATTAGAGGCATCTGAGCTTCGAGCTTTCCTTTCCCACAGTTAAGCCCAGCATCCATATTTTAGGTGGAATGATGAGGGATAGGCAAGTCCAGGAGGAAATGAAGGGGAGGTAAAGAGTCTGAGTGCCTAGAAACACTAAGGGTGTTAAGTTTGGAGAAGATCTGGGGAAGTTAAGCACAATTATTTGCTTCAAGCACATGAAGGAATGCTCTTGGAAGGGAGGGTTGATTTCCTTCTTAATGAGTATAGAAAGTTTATGACCTACTGGTAGACCAGATGAGCCTTGAGCTACCTCCCAAGATAGAGATTCTATGACTTACTATGCACAAATCTCCCTCTTCCCCTTTAATTACTCTGATCTCCTTCTTCTGACTCTCCTGTCCCATAGGGACAAAAATGGATTCTCATACTCTAATGTCTGTATTAAAAATAAAATAACCAGAGATACTATTATAACTGGCACAGGAGCTACAAGACAGCACAATTCAGCTGCTTCATTTTCCTAATAATGAGTAAAATCACACCAGCAATTTCCCTTTGAATACATTTGTCAATCAAAGACCCAACACTTAGAGAGATCCCCCATAGTGTCCTCCAGGTACTATCTGTAAGTGAGAGAAAGCACACTTCTCAGCATTGTTATAACTGGAGCAAATAGGCTGAGAGCTTGTTTAATTTTTTGAAAGAGGGTTCTCCAGCTTTTGGCTGGTCTAATGAAAACTGGTCTGTGTCTACTTTGGCTGAATCCTTTGCACAATGACACTGCCCTCAGTTCTATAATTTCTGCTAATTGCCACTTGAACAAAAGCCACATTGTATAGCTTCTCGGCTGCTCTATAGTCTCAGAGTGGAACTGGCCAGAATGTCTAAAGCATTCTCATCATGAAACCTTCTTCCCCAGCACCGGCTGTATTTATCTACACTGAAGAAGCTGAAATCATATTTTCAAACTGGGTCTGAGTGTGTTCCACAGAAGAAGAATTTAAGCAGAGGCCATGAGTCAGCAACTCAAATATTTACATGCTGATGGCATCACGTTTTAATAGTTTTGCAGAGTAAGAATAATAGTGACTTAATAAGTGAAACCTTCAGGAATTTCTGCTTCCCCCAGTTATCTGAATGTTTTGAAATGACCTCATTTACTTTAGAAACTCAAGAGATTATACTGGAGTTGGAAGCGTTTCAAGATGGTCTCAGGTAAAACGATGAAGTTAAAAGGACGTGGCATCAATTTCCAGAACACCCTTGACTTGTTAGTGTCTTCGTGAATGCTCCCTGTCTTTCTAGGAGCCCCTTATGTGGATTCAAACAATTATGCATACTGGGAGAACCTTCAAGCTTGAGGTCTCACAAAGTCAGAAACATGGACTTATAAGGTTGAGAAGAGACCTTGAGGTCGTTTAAGTCCAGTCTCTCAAATATGAATTTTGAAAATTGAATTTTAACATCCTCAGACTAAATCAGAAGTTGGTCACCTTTGAGGATCTGATAAGAACTATGAAAACTATTCCCAGTAAGCAGTGAGATAAGAATAGTCTTTTCAACAAATGGTACTGGAACAACTTGATATGTGTGGGTAAAAATGAACTATGACTCTGACTTCGTATCACATACAAATATTAACTCAAAATGGATCATCTACCTAAAAATACAAATTAAAACAATAAAAATGCTAGATAAATTAGGGAAAAAAACTTTGTGATTTGAGAGTAGACAACATTTCTTAGGCCACACACACACACACACAAACTGAACCCATAAATATAACATATAATTTTATGTCATTATATGTTTTTATATACATAAAACAATCTTAGACAAAAGTTTTCATAGGCAGAGTTTTCATTTAGAATTACAAAGTTATCTTAGAACTCAGTAATAAAACAACTTAATTTTTTTTTTTATTGCATTTTAGGTTTGGGGGTACATGTGAAGAACATGGAAGATTGTTGCATAGGTACACACATGGCAGTGTGATTTGCTGCCTTCCTCCCCATCACCTATATCTGGCATTTCTCCCCCATGCTATCCCTCCCCAACTCCCCCACCCCCCCACTATCCCTCCCCTTTTTCCCCCCGACAGACCCCAGTGTGTGATACTCCCCCTCCCTGTGTCCATGTGTTCTCATTGTTCAACACCCGCCTATGAGTGAGAACATGCGGTGTTTGATTTTCTGTTCTTGTGTCAGTTTGCTGAGAATGATGGTTTCCAGGTTCATCCATGTCCCTACAAAGGACACGAACTCATCATTTTTGATGGCTGCATAATATTCCATGGTGTATATGTGCCACATTTTCCCTGTCCAGTCTATCATCGATGGGCATTTGGGTTGGTTCCAGGTCTTTGCTATTGTGAACTGTGCTGCAATGAACATTCGTGTGCATGTGTCCTTATAGTAGAACGATTTATAATCCTTTGGATATATACCCAGTAATGGGATTGCTGGATCAAATGGAATTTCTATTTCTAGGTCCTTGAGGAATTGCCACACCGTCTTCCACAATGGTTGAACTAATTTACACTCCCACCAACAGTGTAAAAGCGTTCCTATTTCTCCACATCCTCTCCAGCATCTGTTGTCTCCAAGATTTTTTAATGATCGCCATTCTAACTGGCGTGAGATGGTATCTCAATGTAGTTTTGATTTGCATTTCTCTAATGAGCAGTGATGATGAGCATTTTTTCATATGTTTGTTGGCTTCATGTATGTCTTCTTTTGTAAAGTGTCTGTTCATATCCTTTGCTCACTTTTGAATGGGCTTGTTTGTTTTTTTCTTGTAAATCTGTTTCAGTTCTTTGTAGATTCTGGTTATCAGCCCTTTGTCAGATGGGTAGACTGCAAAATTTTTTCCCATTCTGTTGGTTGCCGATTCACTCTAATGACTGTTTCTTTTGCTGTGCAGAAGCTGTGGAGTTTGATTAGGTCCCATTTGTCTATTTTGGCTTTTGTTGCCACTGCTTTTGGTGTTTTGGTCATGAAGTCCTTAATTTTTTTAATATTTGAAAAGATATTTGACAAAAGAAGATACATGAAGGACCAGTAAGTGCATGAGAAGAGGCTCAGCATCAGCACTCACCATGGAAACGCAAATTACAATCACAGTGAGGTACTCTACTCATGCACTAGAGTGGCTAAAATTAAAAAGACTGATGATACGAAGTAGGTGAGAATGTGGAAGCAACTGGAACTCTTACAGATTGCTGGTGGGAGTGAAAAATTGTACAACCCCTTTGTACATCTTGGCAGTTTCTTCTAAAGTTAAACAGATTTACTATATGAACTCAAATTCCACTCCTGGGTATTTATGCAAAGGAAATGAAAACATATGCCCGCAGGAAGTCTTGTACAAGAATATTTATAAAAGCTTTATTGGTAATAGCCTAAAATATCCATTGAAGGTGAATGGATAAACAAATTTTGCTGTAGCCACGCACAGGAATACTTTCAGAAACAAAAAGGCCTGAGCTGCTGATACATGCAACACGGATGATGCTGAACAAAAGAAGCCAGACACAGAAGAGTGTGATTCCAGTAACAGGAAATCCTAAGATAGGCAAAAGTAATTGATAGTGACAGAGAGATCAGTTGTTTCCTGGGGCTTGGGGTTGCTGTGGGGACTAACTGCAAAGTGACATGGACAAACTTTTTGAGGTGATGAAAATTTTCTGTATTTTGAGTTTGATGGTGGTTATATGACTGTGTACATTTATAAAAGTTTCTTCAATGGTACTCTTTTTTTTTAATTTTTTTTTATTGCATTTTAGGTTTGGGGGTACATGTGAAGAACATTTAAGATTGTTGCATAGGTACACACATGGCAGTGTGATTTGCTGCCTTCCTCCCCCATCACCTATATCTGGCATCTCTCCCCATGCTATCCCTCCCCAACTCCCCACCCCCCCACTATCCCTCCCCTTTTTCTCCCCCCGACAGACCCCAGTGTGTGATACTCCCCTCCCCTGTGTCCATGTGTTCGCATTGTTCAACACCCGCCTATGAGTGAGAACATGCGGTGTTTGATTTTCTGTTCTTGTGTCAGTTTGCTGAGAATGATGGTTTCCAGGTTCATCCATGTCCCTACAAAGGACACGAACTCATCGTTTTTGATGGCTGCATAATATTCCGTGGTGTATATGTGCCACATTTTCCCTGTCCAGTCTATCATCGATGGGCATTTGGGTTGGTTCCAGGTCTTTGCTATTGTAAACTGTGCTGCAATGAACATTCGTGTGCATGTGTCCTTATAGTAGAACGATTTATAGTCTTTTGGATATATACCCAGTAATGGGATTGCTGGATCAAATGGAATTTCTATTTCTAGGTCCTTGAGGAATTGCCACACTGTCTTCCACAATGGTTGAACTAATTTACACTCCCACCAACAGTGTAAGAGCGTTCCTATTTCTCCACATCCTCTCCAGCATCTGTTGTCTCCAGATTTTTTAATGATCGCCATTCTAACTGGCGTGAGATGGTATCTCAGTGTAGTTTTGATTTGCATTTCTCTAATGAGCAGTGATGATGAGCATTTTTTCATAGTTTGTTGGCTTCACGTATGTCTTCTTTTGTAAAGTGTCTGTTCATATCCTTCGCCCACTTTTGAATGGGCTTGTTTGTTTTTTTCTTGTAAATCTGTTTCAGTTCTTTGTAGATTCTGGTTATCAGCCCTTTGTCAGATGGGTAGACTGCAAAAATTTTTTCCCATTCTGTTGGTTGCCGATTCACTCTAATGACTGTTTCTTTTGCTGTGCAGAAGCTGTGGAGTTTGATTAGGTCCCATTTGTCTATTTTGGCTTTTGTTGCCACTGCTTTTGGTGTTTTGGTCATGAAGTCCTTGCCTACGCCTATGTCCTGAATGGTTTTGCCTAGATTTTCTTCTAGGGTTTTTATGGTGTTAGGTCTCATGTTTAAGTCTTTAATCCATCTGGAGTTAATTTTAGTGTAAGGTGTCAGGAAGGGGTCCAGCTTCTGCTTTCTGCACATGACTAGCCAGTTTTCCCAACACCATTTATTAAACAGGGACTCGCTTCCACATTGTTTGTTTTTGTCAGGTTTGTCAAAGATCGGGTGGTTGTAGATGTGTTGTGTTGCGTCGGAGGCCTCTGTTCTGTTCCATTGGTCTATATCTCTGTTTTGGTACCAGTACCATGCTGTTTTGATTACTGTAGCTTTGTAGTATAGTTTGAAGTCCGGGAGTGTGATGCCTCCAGCTTTGTTCTTTTTGCTTAGAATCGACTTGGCTATACGGGCTCTCTTTTGGTTCCATATGAAGTTTAGGTGGTTTTTTCCAGTTCTTCGAAGAAGGTCATTGGTAGCTTGATAGGGATAGCGTTGAATCTGCAAATTACTTTGGGCAGTATGTTCAATGGTACCCTTAATAGGGCCGTATTTTATTATATGTAAATTATCCTTGATAAAGATGCAAAAAACCCTTCTATCTCCCATATCTCATTCCATCTGGGCTCTGTGCTAGGAGAGGAAGTAGAATGGTTAATTTAACTCAGTCAATGAATCCTTTTACATGAGACTTTTAAAGACCATGATGTGCAGAGTTTCAGGAACGTTCTCTGGCCAAGCAGGAACTATTCTTACTGTTAGGGTGAACACGGTCTTGATTTTCCATCTCATTTTGCACCAGGTCCTCGGGGTATGATAATGAGCTTGTGAGCTGCTACAAACTTCTGGACACCCTCATTCAGATATCCAGAACTGCTGTTCCTCCCTGACAGCAAAATTTTCTGAGCGCTGATCACATTCTAGGTATGTATGCACTAAGGCCTTACGTAGGTTAAATTAGTCAATCCTCAACTCAGTCCTCTGGGATCATATGGTACCCCCTCTTTATAGATAAAACATTTTGAAGTTTAGAGAGAGGCTAAAGTTGCATGTGCAAGTACACTCTCTGCGACTCAGGATAGAACCACTCTGCCTTTATTTAGACAGAAATGCACTTCAATTTGCTACAATCACAAGACGGTTTTTTTTTTTTCTTTTTTAATGATCTGGCCCAAGATAGCAATAATGATAACGTGATGACAACCTCTGGGTGTAACTCCTCAGTGTAGACCCTGATCCACAAGGCTCCCTTGGGGTCAGGAGTTCAGTGATGCAGTGTGCTGGGCTGTAGGGGCCCAAGGAGGGAGGAGGATGAATTTGGGGCCATGTAAGGCACAGGATCAAAGACTTGAGGCATGATAGATAAAGCAAGGATTTGTAGGTCATCTGGCAGTCTGCTGCTGAAATTAGAAACAGGGAATTTTGGCTGGGTGCGGTGGCTCACGCCTGTAATCCCAACACTTTGGGAGGCTGAGGCGAGTGGATTACCTAAGGTCAAGAGTTTGAGACCAGGCTAGCCAACATAGCAAAGCCCTGTCCCTATTAAAACTACAAAAAAAAAAAAAAAAAAAAAATTAGCTGGGTATGGTGGTAGGTGCCTGTAATCCCAGCTACCTGGGAGACTGGGGCAGCAGAATTGGTTGAACCTGGGAGGTGGAGGTTGCAGTGAGCTGAGATCGTGCCACTGCACTCCAGCCTGGGTGACGGAGCGAGACTCTGTCTCAAAAAAAAAGGAGGTGGGGGCGGAGATCTCAGGTTGTTTTTTTTTTTGTAAAGTTTTTGCCTAATTTTGCACATTTGTTTGTTTTCCAGTATGTTTTTTGTCTTTTCATAGTTGGGCTATCACCTTTTATTCCCTGTCCTGTGAATCTCCATCCAAAACGATCTGAACCATCTACTGAAATACCTGTAGTACCCATGTAGGAGACCTTGGTCTTGCTGTTTCTTTCTTTCTTTTTTTTAAAATTAAGTCGTTAATTAGTAAATTAATTTTAAAAATTTTATTTTAGGGTCGGGGTACATGTACAGGTTTGTTTTACAGGTCAACTCTGTGTCATGGGGGTTTGGTGTACACACTGTTTCATCACCCAGGTAATAAGCAGAGTATTTGCCAGGCTGGTTTTTGATCCTCACTCTCCTCCCACCCTGCACCCTCAAGTAGGCCCTGGTGTCAGTTGTCCCCCTCCTTAGCGGGAGCTCAACATTGAGTACATATGGACATAATGTTTCTGTGTTTGTTCCCTTATTTTGTGTTAGTTCCCTTAAAATAATGGCCTCTAATTCCTTTCATGTTGCTGCTGAGGACATGATTTCATTCTCTTTTATGGCTGTGTAGTATTCCCTGGTGTATATGTACAACATTTTCTTTATCCAGTCTATCATTAACGGGCATTTAGGTGTCTATCATTAGGGCATGTCTTTGCTATTGTGAATAGTGCTTTGATGAACATACATGTGCATGGGTCTTTATGATAGAACAATCTATATTCCTTTGGGTATATAACAAGTAATGGAATTGCTGGGTCAAATGGAAATTTGAGTGCTCTGAGACATCTTCAAATTGCTTTACACAGTGGTTGAACTAATTTACATTTCCACCAGTGGTGCAGAAGCATACTCTTTTCTCCACAACCTTGTGAGCATCTGTTATTTTTTGACTTTTTAATAATAGCCATTCTAACTGGTGTGAGATAATATTTAATTGTGGTTTTGATATGCATTTATCTAATGATTAATGATGTTAAGCATTTTTTAATATGCTTGCTGGCCACATGTATGTCTTCTTTTAAGAAGTGTTTGTTCATGTCCTTTGCCCATTTTTTTGATGGGGTTGTTTGTTTTTTGCTTGTAAATTTGTTTAAGTTCCTTATAGATTCTGGATATTAGACCTTTGTTGGTTGCATAGTTTGCAAATATTTTCTCCTATTCTGTAGGGTGTCTGTTTTCACTGTTGTTAGTTTCTTTTGCTGTGCAGAAGCTCTTTAGTTTAATTAGGTCCTGTTTGTCAATTTTTGATTTTGTTGCAATTGCTTTTGGAGTCTTCATCATGAAATCTTTGCCAGGACCTATGTCCAGAATGGTATTTCCTAGGTTATCTTCCAGGGTTTTTAATAGTTTTAGGTTTTACGTTTAAGTCTTTAATCCGTCTTGAGTTGATATTTTATATGGTAGAAGAAAGGGGTCCAGTTCCATGACTCTTCTGCATATTGCTAGCCAGTAATCCTAGCACCATTTATTGAATAGAGAGTTCTTTTCCCATTGCTTATTTTTGTTGACTTTGTTGTAGATAAGATGGCTGCAGATGTGCAGCATCATTTCTGGGTTCTATATTCTGTTCCATTTGTCTATATGTCTGTTTTTTTTTTTTTGAGTTTTTGTTTTTTTTATTATATTTTTGATTGCATTTTAGGTTTGGGGGTACATGTGAAGAACATGCAAGATTGTTGTGTAGGTACACACGTGACAGTGTGATTTGCTGCCTTCCTCCCCATCACCTATATCTGGCATTTCTCCCATGCTGTTTTGTTTACTGTAGCCTCATAGTATAGTTTGAAGTTTGATAATATGATGCTTCTATCTTTGTTCTTTTTGCTTAGGATTGCTCTGACTATTCAGGCTCTCTTTTGGTTCCATATAAATTTTAAAATAGTTTTTTGTAATTCTGTGAGGAATGTCATTGGTAGCTTTATAGGAATAGGATTGAATCTATAAATTGCTTTGGGTAGTATTGCCATTTTAACAATATTAATTCTTCCTATCCATGTGCCTGAGATTTTTTTTCCAATTGTTTGTATCATCTCTAATTACTTTGAGCAGTATTTTGTAATTCTCATAAAGATTAAGAATGGTCAGATGCTAGCAAGTTTGCAGAGAAAAAGGAATGCTTATGCACTGTTGGTGGGAATGTAAATTAGTTCAACCATTGTGGAAGACAGTGTGATGATTCCGCAAAGACCTGAAAATAAAAATACCATTTGACCCAGCAATCCTATTACTTAGTATGTATCCAGAGGAATATAAATCATTCTATTTTAAAGGTACATGCACATGTATGTTCATTGCAGTGCTATTCACAATAGCAGAGGGAATCAACCTAAATGCCCACCAATGATAGACTGGATAAAGAAAATGTGGTACATACACAGCATGGAATACTATGCAGCCATAAAAAGAATGAGATTAGGTCCTTGCTTGAACATGGATGAAGCTGGAGGCCATTATCATTATTAGCAAACTAAGTCAAGAACAGAAAACCAAATATTGCATGTTCTCACTTATAATTGGGACCTAAATGATGAGAACATATGGGCAGATAGAGGGGGAACAACACACACTGGAGCCTATTGGAGGGTGAAGGGTGGAAGGAGGGAGGAGAGAGGATCAGAAAAAATAACTAATGGGTACTAGGCTTAATACCCGGATGATGAAATAATCTGTACAACAAACCCCATAATACAAGTTTACAACCCCATAATACAAGTTTACCTATGTAACACATCTGCACATGTACCCCTGAACTTAAAAGTTAAAAAAAGATTAAGAATGGTTAGCTGTATTCCTAGATACTTTATTATTTTTGTGGCTATTGTGAATAGGATTGCATTCTTGATTTGGCTCTCAGTCTGGATTTTGTTGATGTATAGGGATGCTACTGATTTTTGTACATTGATTTTGTATCCTGAGATTTTGCTAAAGTTGTTTATCAGACTAAGGAGGTTTTGGGCAGAGACTATGGGGTTTTGTAAGTATAGAATCATATCATCTGCAAACAGGGCTAGTTTGACTTTTTTTTTTTTTTTTTTTTTTTTTTTTTTGAGATGGATTCTTACTCTATCACCCAGCCTGGAGTGCAGTGGCACAATCTCAGCTCACTGCAACCTCCACCTCCTGAGTTCAAGTGATACTCCTGCCTAAGCCTGCTGAGTAGCTAAGATTACAGGTACCTGCCATCATGCCTGGCTAATTTTTGTATTTTTAGTAGAGAAGGGGTTTCACCATGTTGGCAAGGCTGGTCTAGAACTCCTGACCTCAAGTGATCCATCCGCCTTGGACTCCCAAAGTTTTGGGATTACAGGCGTGAGCCACTGCACCTGGCCATGACTTTTTTCTTCCTATTTGGATGCTTTTATTTCTTCCTCTTGCCTGATTGCTTTGCCTTGGAGTTCCAGTACTGTGTTGAATAAGAGTGGTGAGAGAGGGCACCCTTGTCTTGTATTGGATTTCAAGGAAAATTCTTCCCGATTTTGCTCATTCAGTATGATGTTGGCCATGGGTTTTTCATAGATGGCTCTTATTATTTGGAATTATGTTCCTTCAATGCCTAGCTGAGGGTCTTTCACAAGACAGGGCATTGAATTTTATTGAAAGCCTTTTCTGCAACTATTTGATAATCATGTGGTTTTGGGTTTGGATTCTGTTCATGTGGTGATCAAATTGATTGATTTATGTATGTGGCAGCAACCTTGCATCCCAGGAATAAAGCTTACCTGGTTGTGCTGGTTGTGGTGGATTAGCTTTTGGCTATGCTGCTTGATTCGGTTTGCTAGTATTTTGTTGAGGTTTTTATATCTACGTTCATCAAAGATATTTTTCATCTGCACATGGCACATGCTCTAAAATCAACCACATAATTGGACATTAAACAATCCTCAGCAAATTCAAAAAATCTGAAATCATACCAAGTACGCTCTTGGATTACAGTGCAATAAAAGTAGAAATTGATATGAAGAAACTCACTCAAAACCATGTAGCTACATGGAAATTAAACACCTGCTCCTGAATGACTTTTAGGTAAATCATGAAATTAAGGCAGAAATCAAGAAATTCTTTGAAACTAATGAAGACAGAGATACAACATACCAGAATCTCTGGGACACAGCTAAGGTAGTGTTAGTGGGGGGACGTTTATAACACTAAACTCCCACATCAAGAAGAAAGATCTCAAATTAATATCACAACCAAAAAAACTAGAGAAACAGGAGTAAACCAGTCCCAAAGCTAGCAGAAGAAAACAATTCAAGTTGAGATTTGGATGGGAACACAGCCAAACCATATCATAAACCAATAATGAGTTCTGAAATGGAATCAATAATTAGAAAGCCTACCAACCAGAAAAGGCCCAGGACCCGACAGATTCACAGTTGAATTCTACCAGATATATAAAGAAAAGCTGTTACCATTCCTACCGAAACTATTCAAAAAATTTAGGAGGAGGGACTCCTCCCTAACTCATTCTATGAGCCAAACATCATCTTACTACCAAAACCTGACCGAGACACAACCAAAAAAGAAAACTTGCTGACAGTTTCACTGCATTCCACAGCACTGCATTTCCCTCCTTGTGGGAGAGCAGTTTCCCCTTTGGGATGGGAATTCTGCATTGTGATGGAAGAGAGAAAAGGCAGCCTGTTTGCTCAGCTCTGGTGAGAACACTCAGTTTCAGATGCTTGGGCTTGCTGGACAGATGTACACATACTGCAAATGGCCCCCAGCCTAATGACCCTACCAGTGTCTCAGAGAGTGGGAATGAGAGTTGATTTTAGAGGTTCCTGGATGTAGGTGCACATGGTAAGGAAGATACTCTCTTTTCACCCTTCTCTCAAATTTTCTAATCAAGTTGAGGAAAAAGGCTCAGTTTGTACTAACATGTCTTTATCACCTTTCTAACATTTCTTGACACCATTTTGTTTGTTTGTGTTTTTAAACACAGGGAGCAGGCCTCAGGTCAGAGTGCTCCTCAGTGGTCTATCCAGCTAGCAGTTTTAGTTTTATTTGTATAGCTATCTTACGGTTAGTAAAGCCACTTTGCAAAATTATACAGTTTTTAAAGAAATTACAAAAATAGTGTCACTGTATTAGAAAAGTGAAAACAATAGAGGCTGAGGCAGGAGAATCACTTGAACCTGGGAGGCAGAGATTGCAGTGAGCAGAGATCGTACCTCTGCACTCCAGCCTGGGCCACAGAGTGAGACCCTGTCTTAAAAAAAAAGAAAGAAAGAATAAAGAAAAGTAGAAAAAAGAACAATTTTACTATAAAATTTTGATGCCTTTTTTAAGTACAAAAATGGAAATCATATTCCTAGTATCCTTCTGTTTTTCCCCTGCTAATGTAATAGCATACCTATATATATGTTATCATAGTGCTCTATTACACATAGCGTTAATGGCTTAGTTCTTTTTTGATTAAAATTAAAATGTAGAAAGGTCAAATGAGAACATAAGATTAAAAGAAGTAAGAATAATACAATTACTTAAAGAATGTCACTGTAAGGATTTTAATGCATTTCTTTTCTTTTGTTCTTTTTCCTTATGTGTGTTTATAATACGTATCTTTAATTTAAAAAAATTGAATCACACAATTTTACAATAACAGTTTTCATGTGTTTAGTATTTTATTCTATTATTTTTAAAAAATGTGTATGTGCCATAAATTACTTAACAATTTCTCTGTTTCTGTGGCTTTGGGTTTTCATGTTTTGTGTATGTCTGTTGCTACAAACATTATTTCTCTAAACAACTTTGTAAGCAAAGTATTTTTAAAATTTTGGATTATTTGGTTTGGTTAGAGCCCCCAAAAGAATTATCAGTCCAAAAGGTGAGTGTTTTTAAGGCTCCTGTATATATGACTAAATTGTTTCCTAAAAAAAAGTATGCTGATTTATTTTCCCACAAGCAAAATATGAAAGTTTATTCTATCCTCTTCAGCGTTTGCTGTAATTATTTGTAAGATTTTTACTAATTTTATAGGTAAAATGTTTTATTATTAGTTTTTCAATTAGCTTTCTTTTTTTTTTGAGACAAAGTTTTGGTCTTGTTGCCCAGGCTGGAGTGCAATGGCGCGATCTCAGCTCACTGCAACCTCTGCCTCCTGGGTTCAAGAGGTTCTCCTGCCTCAGCCTCCCGAGTAGGTGGGATTACAGGGATATGCCACCACACCCGGCTAATCTTTTGAATTTTAGGTAGAGACAGGGTTTCTCTGTGTTGGTCAGGCTGGTCTCAAACTTCTGACCTCAGGTGATCTGCCCATCTCAGCCTCCCAAAGTGCTGGGATTATAGGTGTGAGCCACCGTGCCCGGCCTTCAGTTAGCATTTTTTAATAACTACTGTGGCTGGCCCTTTTCCTTGTCTGTCTAGTTTCTCTTTCTGACTTATGCAACTGCTATGGGTTCCTGGTGGGCTTTTCATGTCAGGAGCGTGGGGTTTGTCTCAGTCATTATTGTTAGAAGGTGAGGTCTTGGAAGATACCATGAGTGCCGGGAGCTGTCTTTGGCCTCATCACATTTCACGTCACCAGCAGGCAGCCATGACCTGAGCAATGACCTATTCACCTAGAGTCTCAAGTGCCAGGAAGTTCAAACCACAATTCTTTGGTGCCCTAAGAAAGACAAAGAGTAGAAGTGAGAACAAGAGGTAAGTGAGCAAAAGAGACAGTTCCACAGGCTGATAAAGGCTTATCAAAACAAAGAAATCCCCACCACAGAAAAACATCAGTATTCCAGGATGTGTCAGGATTGGAACAGGTTCACCCCCAAACCCAGCATATTCTAAAGAGCCAAAGTGAAACTGGATGGTGTGTAGGCAGACCTGGATTAGAACCCTGACAAGCTGAATTGGAAACCAACAAGGTGTGAAAACCTGGACAGGTTTTTCCACTTGAACCCAGTCTCTGTATCTGTAAAATAGGCAAATGTGCCTTTCTTTTCAGAACTTCAGATGATTAAGTCAAACAATGTTCATTAAATAAATAAAACCAAGGCTGGCACATACAGGCATTCAGTAAACAAGAGCTTAAAACGTTTCTACATCCAGGATTTTGTGGTATTAATGATAAGGACGATGAACGGGAGGGATGATACATTTTGAAGTGTGTTGAAATCTGGGAGAAAGAAAGTCAATCGTCTTTTACCAAACGTACAACTTTCAGTATAAATATCTTCATTGTATTTCAATACTTGAACAAATTAGTGAAACACTGATATTAGAATTTTATACTCTCAGGAGCATTCAATTTCCTCGTCACTGATGAAAGTAGGCATTTCAATATTTACTACAAATTGGCTAGAATTTTCAGGAGTTGGTTTATCACTAAGTGAAAATAACAGCACTTAGTTTTCTTGAAATCCAAGAAAAAATCATTTTTCTAAAATCTTGTCTCTTTAATAGTTCAACAGTTGTGCCGTGAAGTTGCTTTTATTAGTGGTTGGGTTTTGTTAGGGAGAAGGATGGTTTCTTTCTAATGGCAGTATCCTCCCGCCTTCAACACACATACACTCAGTTCCTGGAGAGTCCCCAAAGTCAGGACAACACAAGGACACTGGATAATGCCACTCGAGGCAGAGTGAGAGGCATCACAGAGCACAAGGAATGTGCTAAGGGAGGCCACCCCCGCAGTGCTGAAATTCTGCTGCCTGGCAGACATGCCAACTGCAGCCTCCAAAGAGCCCACTCCCCTTCAGTCACCCTTCTTCCCATCCAGAATGAAAAAGCATGGAAATGACTGAGGCCTGACACCATATATATGGGAGGCTGGAAGAAGGAGGCGGGGGAATCTGGTGGGAGGAGTGGAGCAGGGGGTTTAGTTTCTAGTGACTATTTGCATATATATGTCAATGGCTGGGTGTGGGGTGGTGATGGTGAGGAAGAATATGTTTCTCGAAAGGTTGGGCCTTGAGTAGAAGACAACAGAAGGGCCTGGCTCAACTCCCCACCTGCCTGGGGTACTGTGTGGGTGGAAGGTCTGGCTGGAGTTCAAAGGCAGAGACAGCTCTGGTGACCCCTGTGGATTGCTCTCGGTGTGTGCTCAGTCCGCCATGGGTGGGGTATTAACAGGGCTGGGGTTTGGCAGACTCAGTGGAGTCACTCAGCTGGTATCATCTGGGGACCTGCTGTGTTCCAAGCCCTGTGCCACAGGCGGGGGCACAGAAGGTAGGACCTGGTGTGGGTACAGAGACACACAAATGAAACACGCTGAGATGGGTCACCCCACAGAGTGCACGCCGAGGACAGGGGTGCCCACAGATGGGACGATCACAGGGAGTCAGCACGGGGTGCATGGAAGACAGGGCGGAATCAATGAGTCTTTAAACGGGAACTGGCATTTCCCAAGAAGTTGGGAGGGGCTGACATCCCCCTCCTCTATGCACTGTGAAGGACTTGGGTTTTGCATGGCCTCATGGGTGGGAGATCTGGCTCTGGAAACAGATGGAGCTGGGTTAGGATTTTGGGGGTTCTGTCACTCATTGTGTGACCCTGAGCTAATGACTTAACCCCTTCAAGCTCAGTTTTCTTACCTGTAAATCGGGAGAATAATACTCTCTACCTTGTAGGGTTATTTTAAAAGTTCTATATGGAAGTTGACGTGTAATGGATAGAACACTTTAATAATTATATTGGCATTTATATAGTATAATACATACAGTGTATTATATGATCAATGAAACAGTTGTGACTCTGGTTCTGTCACAAACCAGGCAAGTTACTTCACTTCTTTGGGTCTGAGTCCTCATTTTTAAAATGGGTACATTGGACTAAATTACCTCTAAGCTTCCTTTTGGCTTGAACATCTTGTGACATGTTGCTTTGTAGCATTGACTGTTTTCCTATGTAGACTTTTTCCCTGATAGATGCTCTTTGAACCTTTGCAATGCCTAGAACACTGCATTGCTCATAGTTGCTGCTTAATAAATGTGACTTGAGCGATCATCATGAACGTGCTGTTTGCTTAAATACTATATGACCATACATACGGCTCTTGTTTAAGGGATTTTAAAGACATATATGAAACTTCAGCTTTTCAAACATCTTTCTCATGACTGAAAATAACATGAAGCTTTGAACTCGAAGAGTCTGACATAAATGTCTATTTTCAGGGCAGACAGACTCAGAAGAAACGCTTGTTTCTGGCACCCTGAGCCACATGTGGGTGGGGGAGAGCAGAAATGTGACTTTCTTGGCTGTGCTGGCTGTTCATTTCTGAGGATCCACACCAGCACTTTGGGTAGCGCCTGGCATTCCCTCCTCTCTGCACTGTGAGGGAAGTGATTCTCTGCTCCGTAGCTTTTGCCCCAGTCCACTTATCTGCCTTTTTAGTTCAATGTGGAGGTGTTTCAGGCTGTAAAGAACTATCCTGTGGTTCTTAGGCATTACCAATCCACATTTCTACGTTCTTGGCCATGCATCTTCAATAAGAAAGATCCTATTGCCAAATGCTTTTGAAAGAAGCAATCTCAGTAAATGAATTATGCCCTAATAAAAAATTGATGGGATATAATATCTGAATTAGGAGATCTGAAGGAGCGCATGAGAAGAAGAATAAAGTTCTAATGGTTGCTATTGTTCAGGCGCCGCCCTCCCCAGATCCTCCATCAGCCGACACAGAGCCTGAGGTCCCTTTATCTGAATGTTCTGAGTCACCGACATGGCTTCCACTGTGTTTGTAGGTAGATGAAAAATGCATTCTATTAACGAGTCTTCTTGGACTTTATGAAAATTGATACCACTTTCCTCTTAATAGGAACAGAAAAATGGTCCCAAATTTGAATCTGTTCTCATGAAGAAGATAGCATCAAGAACTGGGAATGAAACAAACGCAATTTTTTTCTCATTACAACTTTCACATTTTGATCTCGAGGACTTTCTTAGGGCCCTATTCTTCCTCTCCCTCCTCCCAGCCACTGCTTTTACTGTGCAAAGCAACCACACAATTTTTCTATCTTGAAAAGAAGTCGTTGCCCCGATGTCTTGTGTTGTCTGTGGGGCTCCAGGGCATCCTCCAAGTCCCTAAATAGGTTGAGTTGAACAACTCTGCAGTAGGTGAGAAAATATTCTCTCATTCACAGGATGCGATTCTGCACAAAATGGCTACCGAAGAATCCGATGCAGAAGCAGGAATAGGATGCATTTCTGCCTGCTGGTGGCCACGTTGGCAGCTGCTGCATTGGGCTCACTTGGATTTTTGTGTTATGATGATACTGCATCCGTTGGCTTTATGTAAAGGGGGAGGGGCGAGGCGAAACCTACCCAAATCCCTAAAACCTTTTCGACATCTGTAATGTCCCATTTGTGCCAACCAGAACCTAACGCCAGTGATCTGCTCAACAGGCAGGTGATGACATGCTTTTCGGGTACAATATATACACTAGGCCATTAGTCTGCAAGCAGCAGTTGTCAGCTTTGTTCCCATTTAGAGTAATTTTCTCACTAATATAGCATATTCTTCAGGGATAAAATGCATTTTCCAGCCAGATATTCCCCCCTAATAGTGAAGTTGGTTTAATGATCGGATTTCAGCCAAGGAAGGTAAGCCTGCGATTGCCACTGGTGGTATATTGAAGCTACCAAAAACGAAAGGCTTATTTTAAAACACATTCACATGAACAGGCAAAACCCTCTCCTTTCCAGATTAATGAAGCTCATTTGAGGGGAAACTTAGGCACGAATTTAAGAGCTAAGTAAGGTACTTAGAACCTTTTGGTGCAAAGCCACATACAGGCATATATTTCTGAACTGTGATGATGGATGGTGGGGTTTTAATAGGGTAGAATGATGACCGGCAAGCTACAGAGAGGCAGGTGTCTTCAGGCCAACTCTTCCTGAAATGACAACATATGATGATTTTTTTTCCCTTCCATGTGCAGGCCTTGAATATTCAAATCAATTAAACAATTAATTCTCACCATGCAAACTTGCACATCAAGCCTCAGCCTGTGGCCAATTTATTTGGTTGAATTATAACCCCCCTAAAAGCAGCAGTTCCTAATGGAAAAGCTGACGGAGTCTTAAGTACATGTGGTGAGTGGAGCTGCTATAATTAACTCTGCTTTGAAACCCACCCCTCCATTAATATTTTAAAGATTTTTAGTTAAAATAATTACATGAATTAATGAAAAATACTCAAGCCCCTAAAGTATTTCTATAGTGCCCCAATTTCAGGGTTTCCCTTCCTGGTTGTTACTTGAGTATGGGTTTCTACCCTGGTGATTATCACCTGGGTCCCAGCTGGTGGGGGAAACATTTTTTTCCAAAAAGGAGACCTCATTCTCCTTTCTCCTTTGTAATCTCAGTATTGACTGCATGTCCACTGCTGGCCTTCTGGTCAACACGGGCGATTCTTTTCTTTTCTCTTCTGTTTCCCCTTTCTTTGTCTTCCCTCCTTTTCTTCTCTTGAGACGATGCTCCCCTGACAAAGGCCCTTCCTTGGAAAGGCCAAAGGTTCCTTCCTTGGCAAGGCAGTCTAGTGCAGGGATCAGCAAACTTCCCTTGTACAAAGCCAGCAAGGAAATAGTTGAAGCTTTGCGGGCCTGCAGTCTCTAAAGGCATGCTCACCTTTGCTGCCGCAGCACAAAAGCAGCTGTCGAGAAAATGTCAGTGAGTGGACACCGTTGTATTCTAATAAAACTTTATTTATGGACAGAAGTGGTATTTTTACATGTCACAGGATATACTTCTTTTTATTTTTTCGTGACCATTCACAGATGTGAAAACATTCTCAGCCTTGCCAACCCTTACAAAGCACGCAGCAGGCTGGATTTGGCCCCTGAGGCTGTTAGTTTGGCAACCCCTGGTGCAGTGGATTGACTAAGAACAGAGCTCTTTGTCTGGAGTCAGATTTTGTGGGTTTCTGTTCTGACCCTTGCAACTTTCTAACCATGTGACTATGGACCAGTGATCTGTCTTTTCCGAGCCTCAGCCTCCCTGCGTCTAATATGGTGATGATGACAGTGGTACTCGCCTCCCAGTCTGGCTGTGATGACTTATGAAAAGCATGTGGCACAGTGCTGGGCACACCAGAAAGTAACCATGTCGGTGCTCACTGAGGGATATCTCTCGTTGGTTCTGGCGTTAACTTCCTGTGTGACCTTGAACAAGTAACTTGACTTTCTAGATCTTGATCCCTCAATTATTAGAAGAAACAAAAGACAAAAACCCTCAAAAACCCAGGCTTGAACTTAGGGGCCACGTCTGGCCCTAGGGGACCTGATTCCCCCTCGGATGAGTAGCTCATTAATTGGCATCAGGATGATGGGGCCTGGAGGGCTTTGCTTCCTGGTATGTTCCAGTTCTGCAGTTGTTGATGGAATATGCCCTGAACATAGAATCTTTAGTCATGAGCTGCTATCTCATGACTCCCTGGAAGGAAGAACTCCTTGGCCCTTTTGTTTTGGGCCCTCCTTGGTGGGCACTTCTGGTGCTACAGGCATCTAGTGGCCCATTTACTGTCCTCACCAGCCTTGTGTGGAGGCTGCTTTAGCCTCATGTTGTGCACAAGAAAATAAACTCAGAGAGATGAAGACTGACTATGTCTTCATATGAACACTAGTTGATTTGAACCCAGGTAATCTTGACTCCAAAACCCAAACTTCAGTCATTCTCTTTGTGATTGTCGCCATGTCTATATAGCATGTGTGCTATTGCCTACTAAATATTTTAAAATAAACTCTATTTGTATCACTTTTAAATGGCAAAGACTGCAGTTACTTTTGCATCGAGAGAAATACTTAGATTCCTTTTAAAAAGATTTCCTTTAAAATCAAATTTATTTTGTACTATGAATTTGATGTGCTATTTATATTTTTACTGATAAATATCAAAACAAAGTAAAAAGGAGATCGTAATGTGCACTCTCTGGAAATCATCTTAAAAGTGGTGAGTCATAAATGTCTGCTCTTCAGAATCATCGCTCTGTGCTTTGTCCCAGCTAAATGTGGCTGGAGGCTTGGCATCAGGTGGGTCCTTTGGATGGTCAAGACCTTCCTATGGCCTTGAGGACCATTTCAAGTTCCCATTTGTCTGTGCTGGGAGTAACCACTTGTTAAAAGACTCCCTCCCATCTCCTTCCCAGCTTGCCCCAAAGCCAGCTTCCACGGCTGCCAGTTAGATCAGCTCCCTGGTCACTGGGCTGACTCTAGAGCTGGTCTTAACATCCTCCTGCCACCCCGCCTTGCCATTTGCCACTCCATACAGGATGCTCTTGGCTTCTGAGTGCCTAGGTAAATGTCCATCTTTTTTCTTTTTTTTTAGTCCTGCCTGCATATCAGTGCTGTGGGAAGATTTCCAGCCCCACAGAGACGGGCGATCTTACCCAGCCTGGGCCGCTGGCTGGCCATATGGCCTTACTCACACAAGCCTCAGTCTGCTTACCTGAAAGTGGGGGTGCTAGTACAATCTGTCTGCAAAGGATATCATGAGGAGACAGAAGAGAAAGGCTCTAAGTAAGAGGAGGAGCCCCAGGAAGGAGCAGAGGCTGTGGAGGCAGACTTGGGGTCCAACTGCTGCTCCACCACCTCCTGGATATAGAATTGGATGTGGTATGTTGATGACACTCTTAGGATGGAATGATGAATTTCCTTCCACCTTCTCTGTGTGCTTCCTCCCATCATGGCATTTCTTTGGTCTAAACATGGCTTCCCTTTGAACACGTCCACAAATCAGCTCTTCCCTGGACCTCTGGAGACGTCCAAGCACGAAGGCTTAGCCATCAGGGCGGCACGCCTGTCCGTGCCTGTCTGAGAAAGCAGGCGGGGCCTCCCTCTGCCATTTCAGATGGGCCAGGCCCCAGCCCAGCGCTACCATTGACTCGTACTTGAATCCAGCTCATCTGGATTTTATGAGAACCATCCCTGAAAATCCCCATGTTCAAAAGACGACACCAGGGAACCGCGGAGCAGGCTCGTCATTTGAATAATCAGTCATTTAGTGACATGTCTAGCCTGGTTTAATGACTGAATCAGTGAAAGTATGACCCCGAGTGCCGGTTAACTTTTAAAATAGCTGTGCCCACTGCATGACACAGCCAACAGGAAGCCATTAAGGCCTTAGCAATTACCACTTCCATCCATCGGCAAAGTCCCTATTTTATTTTAATCTGTGTAAGTGCATTTTCTGCACGAGGTTAAAATATAAATCCCTTCTCCTGAACAAGACTGGTTTTCTGGCTGACTTGAGAGCACAATTTACAACTGATTTAATTTGTTCTTCACAAACATTCCTAATGACATTACCCCGGTGCATATACAGACTGCCTCCTCTTATTCCATTAACTCCCAAATCGGGTTTAAAGACCATATTGATGCTAGATGTTATTATGGGTGATTATCAAAACAACAGACAATGCGGCAAAGTGTTTACTAACTGGTTTATATATAATTTCTGTAATAACGACAACAGATGGTAATGCTACAAACGCTAAATCACGCTTTTGCCGCTGAAACAAATTGGCAGCCTGCAGTACAGAAATGGTGTACGTAGCTATATACAGATGCTTCAGTCATCAGCTATAGTGTTCATCTTATTAGGAAATGGGTCTGTTACCGCTATTACAGGTAATCTTTCCATTTACAATTACAAATGTATATTTTCAATGAAAATGGTTTTCTGCGGCTAAGCTGCCTGTAGGATATTTCCCCTCTAATTACTGCCCCAGTGAATGTGCGCCCAGGCCATGGCATGCACAGGGCTGTGTTTGTCCTAGTTAATGGTGGCAGCTGCATTTCAGTTGCGCTGAGATGGGTCCTCTCCAAGACTCTCCACCTCTCGCCGGCAAGGCCATAATACAGCCCCACGCGGCGGGTTCATCAGGACTTTAGAAGTGGAGTATGAACCAAGTGAGAAGCAGCTGAACATGTGAGGGCCCTTCCTTGAGCCTGTGTCCAGTGATTCTTCAATCCCCCACCCCGTCATTGATAAACTCCACCTGGCCTTTTGTAAATGGAAAGCCGGTGTCCAAACGACCTTTGGAAGAAGGAGCTTCCCCATGTCACACAGTGGCAGGGCCAGGACACTGATGCTGGCCCCCAATGGGGAACTCAAAGTTTCTTTTGTCCCACTGGGAACTCTTTCCCATCCCAGGTGCTATGGGTGCTACTCCAGGGGACCCAAGGCTGAGATGGCAGTGGCCTGAGTCTCAGTGGCTGCATCATGAGTGTCGAATGCGGATTCTGTCATTAAATTTAGCAGACATTCCATAAAGTGGACAGACGCCATTGTTAACCCACCTCGCTGTGGAGGAACCCAGGAGTCAGCACAGTGGAGCCACTTGCCGGTGTACCTGTGGCTTGGAGGCAGTAGGTCAGGGATTTGAACTCAAGCTGTCCACTGAATCCAAAGCCTGTGAGCTGAGCCCCTGAACTCTATACCCTTCTATAGCAGGGTGTTGGCACCTGTGCTCTCCTAGGAAAAACTACGGAGTAGAATCTTGGGCAAAAGGACAAAAAACATTGTTTCTGTGCCTCAAGCTCCCAGCCTTCAGCTCCTCCACCTTCAGTTTTTCCCACCAGGGTGCCAGCTGATTCCTAGGCCTGGATGCTGAAGCCCCATGCTGGCTGGCAGGAGAAAGGCGGTGCAGATGGTATAGGAGAGGGACGAGATACAGAGCATTCCGCCGGGCCACTTACCTACCGTGGGAGCTTGGCTAGTTCTTCCTCTCATGCTTTGGTGGACTCATCTGCGGAGGGAGAATCTTCGTGGTGCCCATTGCCTAGCACAGCTTGGGAAGGCTGTGTGCAGCCTATGGGTCCTGCGCAATGCCCTGCCCGGATCGGGGCTCTGCAAGGATGGGCTCCATTCACTGCAGCCACACTTTTGGAATGACTCTTGGCTCTGGAAGGTCCCTTGTGGGGTTGGGGTGCTTGCCTTTTTTAGGATGGCTCCCATTTCTGTGTGCTCCCTACCCTAGGATTCTGTGCCGGTCTTCTGTGCTTCAGGAGTGAATTTTGTTTCTTTCCTCATTTGAGGCCCTCCTGGTTCTGAGCCCTGGCTACCGAAATCATAGGGCTAATACATGCTTCAGGTCACAATGACAGAGGATGGCTGGGGGTGGGAGCAGTGAGGATGCATTATTCAGACAAAGAAACCGAGGCCCAGGGCAGAGGAATTTTGCACACAGCGGTCCTGCAAAGCTGGGACTAGGCCTTCTCCCCATCTTGAAGAGTACAGAAGACAAAAGGGGGCAGGGGGTGGGACGTGCCTGGGGGCTTCAGTCACCGGGAACACTGGGCTCTCTATCTCCTCCAGCTGCATACCTCTCGAGAGGGATTCTCATCTCCAGCAGGCTGTGGGGGTCCTCTCGGGAGGATGGGGCTGCATCTGGTATTTCTCCGCAGCCGGCATGACCTGGGTCCCCATGGTCTTCACCAGGTTGCCAACTTCTGGGCCAGTGGTGGCTCCACTAGGCCTGGGGAACAGCCTCCTGATCATTTTGTGGGAGTGGCATGCCACCCTTGGGCTCCTCTCACAGAGGATTTTGGGGGCAGCAATAGTACTACTGCTTGGCCAGGAGCAAGTGCTCAAAATCACCCCCACACGGTTCTGATGCTGAGAGCAGAAGGTGGAGAGCAATTCCCAGGCACTCCGGGTACCGGGCCCAAACCCAGCCCAGGTGCCTGGAAGGGCACGCTTCCAGTCGGCTCCTGACTACCCACTTACCTGAGTCTTTTCACTGTGTGAAACACACTTTCAGCCCCCTCCCTGGGCAACAAGGATTTGAGGAGGAGTGAGGGCACATCCTGAGTGGGCACTCGCCTACTGTCGGACCCCCGCTGTTTCCCCGCCTCCCACTGCCTCCTGCTGCAGGACTGAGGACTGACCCAGGACAGGGCCCGCCACGCTCCAGTGAGAAGGCAATCACGCACTTCCTGATGACCACTTTGCAAGGGGACGATGAATCGTTTCCTCTCTGTAATTTTCTGCATGGAGGTCTCCCTGTTGTCCCCTGGCCATTTCCTCTTGACCTCGGAGGCCACCCAGTACCCTGGCCATGCTGTGCCTGCTCCTCACCCGCACAATGAGCTGCTGTTCTGGGGCTTTTCCTAGAGGAGCAGTGCTGTCCTTAGCAGTCTGGGAGGAAGCACCTGGTCCAGGTAAATTTTCAGGAGGACCCGCCTGGGCCTGGGGCCACACTGGCCAGGTTGCCGGCCTGGGCCTCCCTCTGGCCAGGTACTTGTTAGGCAGAGAACCAGCTCCAGAGTGGGATACCCAGGCCTCCTGTCTTTTTCCACACTGGGGCTGGTCTTTTGATTTGGGAGGGCTGTGTAGCATGGTGGAAGAAGCCCCTTGGAACCAAACTGAAGTTTAAATCCCAGTACCTGGCTTATCTGACCTCAGTCTTTTATTCTTTAAACTGGGGATAATAGAACCTCCACATGAGGACACAGCACAAAATAGACTCTCACAAAGGAAGTTCTTATTAGCCGTCCTTGTGACCGCCGTGCAATTCATGAAAATGATTAGGCGTTTGACATTTCTTTCCAGAATCCAAGTCAGTGAGAAGGTCGGCTCTGCCTCCAGTATCTGCTGTTTCGTGAACTTGAAAACCTTTTTTTGGCCATATCCTAAGCAGACTCCTAATCATGGATGGATTTTAACCCATTAACCTTCTGAAAGGAGGAATGTCTTTGTTATGAAATGTCATCTGGTAAGAAAAGAAATATTTGAGTTTTAGTGAGTAAGAATTCAATCCCTTATGTCAAAATTTTCTTTCTTTCTTTTTTTTTTTTTTAATTTTTGAAATGGAGTCTCACTCTGTCACCCAGGCTGGAGTGCAGTGGTGTAACCTTGGCACACTGCAATCTCTGTCTCCCGGGTTCAAGTGATGCTCCTAGCTCAGCCTCCCAAGTAGCTAGGATTGTAGGTGTGCCACCAAGCCAGACTAATTTTTTTTTTTTTTTGTATTTTTAGTAGAGATGGGGCTTTACCATGTTGGTCAGGCTAGTCTTGAACTCCTGACCTCAGGTGATCTGCCTGCCTCAGCCTCCCAAAGTGCGTGAGCCACTGCACCCAGCCACCTCAGTATTTTCTTTCAACAATTATTTTATCTGAGATGTCATCAGATAAAATAATATGGTATAGTAGACAGAAGACTGGAATTGGCCAAGAAAAAAACCTAGGAGAAAGTCCTTGCTCTACCCTTTCTTAGTCTGAGGACCTTAGGCCTCAGTTTTCCCGTCTGTAAAATGGGGGGTAGGGTTTGGTCTAGTTGGTGCCTAAGGACCCTCCGATATTTCCTGAGTGTGTGACTATTCAGAAGCCTGATAAAGTGGAAAGAATTCCGGTTGGCAGAAACTGCCCTCGGGGCTCCCATCTGAGTAGGACCTCAGGACTTTCGTGGGCTGCCAAAGCTGGCTATCAGAACAGCCTCAGTGTTCAGACAGCACAGGGTGATTGCAGTTCTCCTCTGCACATTGTGCCAAGCAGGCGTAATTAACAGACGCGTTGCAAAGTGTATCTAGCATATCTAGCAGATTTTTAAAAATGACTTCCAAAGATTATAAAAGACTTTAATTAGAATTTCACAAAGGTGGAGCCTGAGGATTTGCTGATTGCCCTGCCATATTTTTTTTCTAGGGTTCAGCGCCGCTTCGGAGATAGGAAAGAGCGAACAGTGTTTTAAGGCCACAGTACAATGTGACAACAGTGATAGATATGCTAATTTCTTCATTCACTCCACTTCACTTCTTTTATTCTTTCCAATTAAAGTAAATGCTACTGAAACTGTAATTAAACCAGGGCTGGGCCCTGATTGCCTGCTGTTTTAATGAAACCCTATTGATTTTCCTTTTCTTTCTAATGGCCACACATGGTGCTCGATGGTCAAACACATGCCCCTCGACAATGTCCTGGTAAAACTTAATTTTGGGCTGGCAAAATGGAGGCACGATGGAGAAGGGTATGGAATGGATTACTCACCCACGGTGTTGGGGGAGTAAGGCCCCTCCTTCCTCATGTGAGGCCACACAGTGGTGAGAAACACACCCATGCTGTATGACCATCCAGAAGAAATGAAACACATCCAGGGAAGAAATCAAACTCCTTTTTATCCAAGTGCTGTTTCTATAAGGAGAAGCAGGTTAGTTAAACTCTAGTGGCTTTGCTAAGCTGGATGTTAAAATCTGGGCAATTTGGAGTCCTGGAAATATATATTCTTGACAGATGTTCACAAGCCAGAGAACGGTTTTAGAGACGAAGTATTGGAAGAACATTTGACTTCTCTTTGGCAATTAACTTGAAAAAGAAGTGTTTTATCAATGGGCCATCCTTCTGAGATGACTCCTGCACTGCTGCTCCCACGCCCTGCATGAGGGCATGGACGTCTTGCAAGTACATTGAGTGGGGAGGGGTGCTGGGAATGAGCACAGCAATGCTTAATGGCGCAAATTAATATTCTGGCCAGAAAGCACGGTTTCAGATATTGCTGGCTCTGGCTTCCTATACCTAGCAACAGCTGTCATGACGTGGGACCTGGTAAGGAACTTGGGCTTGTGTTTCCTAAATAGCTGTAAGCTGTGTGAGCAGAGTCATTGCTCAGGGTTATGGGGAGTATGGGAAGAGAGGTGGGTCACGTCTTACATAGGACATCATCCTTTTCTGGTTCCTCTAGTTCCATGTCCCTTCTCCGCTTCTCCCTACCAAATAAATGTTCATTGCTGTGCACACTTCTTCAAGCAGACATATTACTCTCTTATTTAAAAAAGATGCCAGAGCAGGAGCTGCATGCCCTCCCCGTCCTGGCCAAAGCACGAGATGGCAGCAGTGTATTCCTCCTCCCTCTCCAATGTGTCGACTGCCTACTGTGTGCCAGGTACCAGCTAGGTGCTTCACATAGGCCTTGTCTTCATAACCCCATAATACTGCCATTGAATAGAATGGGAAACAGATCAAGGGGATTGCATGGTTATTAAAAGTATAATTGTTCTCCAGGCAGGACACACAAGAATGAACACTGTCAGTGTGATGTGGGTTCAATCTGCTTTTGTTGCCACTCATGGGTCATATAGACTTGGCTCCACCCATTCTCTTTGCAAGTGCACCGTCCTCTCTTCTCCCTGAGGGAGGTATAAGCTCCCCCGAATCTGAATCTGATTTCCGGATAAGGAGAGGGCAGGGCTTGTCCACTGGGTTCTACTGGCATTTGGGGCTGGACCGTTCTTTGTGGTGGTTGCATGGGAGTGTCTGTCTTACGCTTTACAGGATGGGTAAGAACATCTCTGGCCTCTACCATCTAGATGCCAGTAGCACACTCTTAGCTGTCATCCTGACAACCAAAAATGTCCCCCAGATATTACCAAATGTCCTCTGGGAAGCAAAATTCCTCCTTTTTGAAAATTATTGGTTTAGGCATCTAGATTTGGTTTGCTTAGGGCTAAAAACATAGTACCTTTTTAAAAACATGAACACCAGATGCTTTGTTTTACTCTAATAGCCCAGACAATTTTGTAGCAACATTCTTGTTATAAATAAAAAATGAAAATGAAAATTCAAAATTCAGACTTAAAGACTAGAAGAAAGACCGTATGTGTGTGTGTGTGTGTGTGTGTGTGTGTGTGTGTTTTGACTGAACCTAGAACTTTTCCACTGGAAATCTCAGGAAAGTGTATGGACTGGGAGTCAGAAGACCTGGATACAGTCCTAGGCTGCTGCTCCTTGCTGGCCAGTATCTTGGTGAGTCCCAAGTCCCTTGAGCCGTGAGTTTTTTGTCATTAATGTGAGGAAGATGTTACAGTGATTCATCTCTGAGGGTCTTGGGAGGACTGACATTCTTAATAATTAAACAGAAGCATAATGAGTGGTACAAATGTGGAATCGGGGAATTTCCAGTTATGGGCAAATTCACAACATGTGAGAAAGGTAGGGAGGGAGGGAGAGAGAGAGCGGGGGCTGGGGTAGGAGTGCAAAGAGGGTGCAAGAATGGATGCCTCAGATTCGCTGCAGATTGTGAACAGTCACTCCAGGACTGGCCTCAAGTCAGCTAACGGTTTCCATGCAGTCCCCTGGAGGCCCATCTCTGTATAAGGAAAACCAGATGGAAGATTGGATTTGTCTTACAGATTCGTTTTACCTCCACATCAGGAAGGCATGACTTATTCGTCTTAAAAATAATAACAGTTGTGGTGTGATCCAGGCCTGCTCGTATCTCTGCTGGCTTGGGGTCAGAGAGGAGGCTGGATTCTGGGATGCTGTGGGATTCTGGAAGCAAAGACGTAGAGGGCACCTGGAGAATGGTTGCCAGAGTGAAATTCCCCAGACAATAGAGATAATTTGGAACTGTTTAAAGATCAAGGGTAAGTTTTCTGAATGCTGCTCGTCTCAGGCTGATCCCCAAAAGCAGAGAACTGGAGGCTCTTTCCCCACTGAGTACCGGTGACATAGAGGGTGGAGGCTACTCTTTCATAGTGTCTCTTTCGGAAGGAACCCGTGTCCTCTTAGGCAACAATAACAAAAAAAAATCCTCCCTCCCACTTGCTTTGTCTTCATTTCATCTTTCAGGACCCATGTCTGTAGGAACAAGCCATTTTTTGAGAATCCCCAGAAAACCAATGACCTTCTTTTACAGATAAAGAGGAAAGCCAGATTTTTTAATTGGTTTTTAAAAAATTGCATGTACTTTTGACAGAGATGAAAGACCCTTTTCCTGGATGTTAGCTATGACATCTTGCTTGTTAGGATGGGAGAGGAAAAAAAAAAAAAAAAAAAAACGGACCCTAGACATGGAGCTTGCAGGGACCCTGAAAAGAGGACACCGTCATGCCACCATCGAGTTCTGTCAACTGTCAAGTTAATTAGAATGAAATTAAAAACACATTTGCCAAGATGTTCCGCAGCCAAACCAGTTAAATAGAGATTTTAACAAAATTGAAAGCATATTATACTGAGATTTGTGGATTCTGGCCCAGTGAGTGAGTGCTGAAAGTGTGATAAAATAACAAAATTGCTGCCTAATAATCTATAGAATAATATTGTCAACTAATGGATTATAATAAAATAAAAGCTGTTATTAGGGTAAAACATTATAAAAAAAAATCCAACTTTTATTTGCAGCACCTCCCCCTTAATGGTTTTGAGCATTTTGAAAGGTAATTTAAACAAGTACATTGTGTCCTTATTGAAGCGGCTTCATCTTGCTAGCTGCTGAAAATGGCTTTAACCATCCCTCTGAACAAAAGCACCCCTAATAAGACAACAAAAAGCCCAAAGCAATGGCCCAGCAGCATCCCGCTCTGGCGCAGAGCGAGCCTGCTAAGGCGGCAGCTTTCTCCTTGCATGTAATTAGATGAATTAAAAGGACAAAGTGGTTAATGTAACTGTTGTCCGGGGGGCCCGCAGCCCTTTTCATCCCATCCATTTCAGACAAGAGCCTGTGGCTTTTGCTTCAGCAATGCGGAGAAGAATGTTGGCGGGGAGGGAAATTAACAAGCTTAATCTACGAGGAATCTGCTCCGTGTCATGGATGAAATGTATCTCGAGCAACGAAAGGCTAGTCATTCCTGCTTCCCTTTTATATGCCTAATAAAACTTACAATAAATTAACTGCATTTTAGTTTGCAGCCAGGCTCTGTTAATCAGGGATGGGGCTTCGCGTAGTCAAGTTACAAGAAGGCTTCAGCGGGTGCCTGTCAGCTATGCAGTCGGGCAGGCTGGCCCCTCTCTAATTAGCCTGGCTTCCCACGTTGACATTTCAGGTACCGGTTCACTCTAGTGTTTCACGTCTTTTGTAACAGGGGAGTGAGAAGGGAGGTGTATGTTATCCATCCAGTTCACCTGACTGAGGGGCACTGGGACCCTTGGAGGGAAATCTCTCCAAGACAAATGGGTTCCTTACAGCCCTTCCTCTAATTGATATCAGGGTGTTTTCTTGATAACTTTATGCACTGTTTATTTTCTGTGAGCGCCTCCTACTCTTCATACTGTCCTATTAGGAATGCTGCCATCATGGTGACATCAAATTTTCAGGTGAGCCCTCGGTGTCATTCTCCGTAGAACTTTGGGATAATGCTTCCACGGGGCATCGTTATCCGAGAAACTCCAAAAAAGGCGGTGGCACCAGCAAAAGGGAGCCAACTCCTTCCCCCAGCTGCCATTTTGTATTCTTGGCCTAACGTTGACCCAACACAGCAGCTTGGAGCCTTCCTTGACCTGTTGGTAAAATACGACTTTGTTTTATTATAAAAAATTAGAAAGTAGAAAATTAAATTCATTAGCTCCAATTACTAAATGATTCATCTGGCTGGCTAATGAGCTGAGCATTATGCTAACAAGATACAGGCAAGAATAACATGTGGGGATGTGCGGCTGCAGGCGCGCTGGGCCTGTTCTATTGCAGGCACACGGCTGAGGAGCTCTGTGCCTTGAGATGGATGGCACGGCATGGGGGGTGGAGGACGGCATGGCGGGTGGTGGTAGAGAAGCAGGAGGCTGTGGGCTCTGTCTGCTTCCCTGGGGGGGCTTGAGGAGGCTGAGTTAGGGACTGGCAACACTTTGGGTGTTGGGTGAGCCCTGGGCCTTTCTCTTTCTTTCCGGATATGGGGATGGCTAGTGGAGACTTCAGTGGGAGACCTGTGTCCGTGAGCAAAAACAACAGCAGCAGAAACAATCCCCCGGGCCATTCAGGAAGAAGATTGGGGTTGAGGCTCAAGACCCCTTTAGCCTCTGGGGCTTCAAGGAACCTTGGGGCTGGAGATAATGGAATCGACAGAAGTGGAGGTAGTGGACAGGGTCCATGCTCCCTATGGTCTCAGCCACTTGCTAAGTCATTGTTGGATCTGGGTTGTGGTGATACCAAGAACTGGCTTCCTGCGGGAAGAATGGGTTCCCAGAGTCACACTTCTGAGTGCAGGCAGGCCCTGCTGAATACTGCTCACGTGAAAGCAGTATTTCCAGACTCTCCTACTCACTTCTGCTGACCTTGGGTCATCGCTGAAGCTGCCAGCTACTGTAGATCTGTTCTCTTACCATGCTTTAGATTGTCTCTAGTCTGCTTCTTTGAACTCTGGCTCCTGCGCTCTGATTTTCCTGGGCACTCATCCCTAACTGGCTGCCAGAGCAGGTAGGCCTCTAGAGGCTGTCTGAATGGTCACAGGATGACTCCATCATTATTCCCACCACTTGGACTGAGTTTGTCTGATCCTCATTCTGCTAAAAATACCCATCAAATAGCAAGAATCACCCAGTTTTAAGAGCACCCTAGGCTGGGCGCAGTGTCTCACGCCTGTAATCCCAGCACTTTGGGAGGCCGAGGCAGGTGGATCACTTGAGGTCAGGAGTTCTAGACTACCTGGGCAACATGGTGAAACCCTGTGTCTACTAAAAATACAAAAATTAGCTGGGCGTGGTGGTGGGTGCCTATAGTCCCAACTACTCAGGAGGCTGAGGCAGGAGAATATCTTGAACCCAGGAGGCGGAGGTTGCAGTGAACCTTGTTCTAGGACTTAGGACTTGAGTTTGAACCCCAGCCTCCTACTACTTCTGGCAAGTAACTTTCCCTTTTTGGGGTTGATGATAACATAGCTTGCTGATGTTGGGTGGCTATGAACGAGGCTCACATGAAATGGTATCTGCCCCAAGTGTTAGGTTATGCATCCATGCTTGCATGGGAGTTCGCTTTTCCATTCTCTAGTATTGTAGAAAAATGGAGCATCTCTTATATCTATCAAGTCCGATCTGGCTCCAGGCTGGAGCAGCAGCTCTTATATCCATCCACACAAAATCAGGACTGGTGGAGGGAGCTATCTTCAAACATAAATTTAGTGTGTTTAACATTCAGAGACTTGAAAAACACAGAAGTGAACATTTCTGATCAATGACCCTGCTGCTCTGATACATCATAACAGAAACCAGTCATCAAGGTACACATTGTTCCAATCCACTGAGTCATGGCTTGTTCCTGGACTCCCAGTTGAAAAGCTCACAAACCCAGAAGGCTGGTTGATCAGGGTTGGGAGGGAGGGGTCTAGCCAGTAGCTCAGGAGCTCCCCTAAGGCTGTTGTACAGGTCCCTAGCTGGCTTAGTTTGCACTGATGTCTTTTATGTGTCGTTCTACATGGTTTGAACATATTGGCTGTTTCTTGTTTTCTTCTGTTTAAGTGTCTTTTGGCAATGTACTCCTTGGGTTTGGAAGCTTCCCTCTGAAATGCGGAGCCCCATTTTTGGGGAAAGCCAGGGAAGCAGATGCTGGGTCGGTGCTCCTCTCACCTCCTCCTCTGCTCCCCCTCCTTAGGGCTCCACTGACTCACCAGCCAGCAAATACCCCATGCCCACTGGAGCAGATGGAATGTGGACACACAAGCCTCTGAACTCTTGGCTGGCATGGGCAGCCCACCTTTTTGGCCTCACCCAATGACCTGACTGTAAGTATTTCATTTGTGTCCCAGAGGGATCTTGGGTACCAGGTGGTCATGATTCTCTGCTCTTTAATTGTCCCTGGGTGAGTAGGGTGAGGAAATGGCCCTTGCTGTCCCCACTGCCTGCAGTGCTTGGCCCCTTACTCTTCTCCAGCCTTTGCTCAACTGTCAGCTCATCTGAGAGGTCTTCCTGACCACTTGCTCAAAATAGCAACCCTCCCTGCCCCCGTGTCTTCTTTCTTTTTCTTTGTACAGTGCACCAGATGTTATCACATCTATATGTTCCACATTCTGTCTCTTCTCTCTAGAATGCAGTCTCCATGAGGGCAGGGCTCTTGGTCTGGCTCATTCATGGCTGTTTTCCTAACACCTAGAACACAATCTGCCATGCGTCGTCATTAATGAAGATCCAGGCAATGAACTCATAAATGCCTTAAGGAAAATTTGGGCTTCAGAGGCCCTGGGTGTGACTGTGCTAAGACCCTAACCCATCCTTCAACAGAAAGTGCCCTTGGTCATTTTCGGCATTCTTGTTTGCTGTGGGGACTCTGGGGCCTGGCATGTCCCTCTTCTCCTCTCACATCCCTGTCCTGTGGATTGCCATGGGCTTTACTTTGCAAGTGGCCAAGAAAGTCATAAAGCACTCATTAAAGCAAGAGACGGAATTGGTCAGCCCACCCAGTCCAGCCTGGCTCAGCTCTCCCCCAATTTATCTATTCCAGTATTGAGTGGGGTGCTGTTTTAGACACAAAGGTGTAACAATGAGCAGAAATCCAGTGGCTCGCCCTTGCATAGCAGAGCCAGATGCTGATAAAAATAATCATGGAATTAGAAACATTTTTGTATCTAATCAGAAGGACAAGTGGCACAAACGGGGATGGGCGATGATAGATCACAGAGGCCTGACTTGGCAGGAGGTGGAGGCGTCCAGGCAGGCTTCCCCCAAGTAAGTGACATGTGAGTTAAGATCTGAAGGTGGGCTGTTGAAGGGGCTGTGGGGGGAGAACATTCCAGGCAGAGAAAACAAAATGTGGGAAGACTCTGAGTTAGGGAGGATTGTGGTGTGATTGAGGAACCAGGCAAAGGATGGCAATTTCTTCTTCCCTTTAGCCCCATCCTTGTAAGAAACATCTGCCTCGTTTTTTCTGGGGTCAAAGTTCGAGATGAACTTGCCTGTTCTCAGACTCTGAACCTGGCCATCTGTGCCTTTGGAAGGTTCTCCATACCTTTTGGATATTTGTGCCTTTCCCAGCCTCTTTGTGCCTAGGAAAAGTCCCAGCCAGGGAAGAAATAAGGCCAATCCCTCCCTGCAGTCTGGATATCTTTCTGCCTCTGTTCCACAGCAGCTTCCATCCCTAGCTCCTCTGAGAGAGCCCCCATGGCCTCTCAGCTCCATTTCTTGAGGAAATTTTTCAATTGCAGAGTAATTGAGCTGGAGGTATGAAAACAAACCACCACCACATTGGTGCAGGGATACCCCCTTTACTGGCTGAGGGCTAGAGCATGGGATTAACATTCTAGAGCTTCTAACAGAGTAAGCCTTTTAAAAACATGCAAGATACATATGCTAATTATTTAATTATATAGTTAGTTAGGCCTGAGTTGTGAAAATTTCTATCTGGGGAATTACAGTGCATAATGCTTTAATGAATGGCATTAGAGATCCATTTTCTAAAATGAGATTCTCTGTGTGACTGTTATGAGCAATGGCACCATTTTGGTGGATGGCCAGTGTGGCTTTCCCAGTGACCAGACGTTGATCTTGGTGGTAATTTGAAAACAATTATCCCTCACCACACGGAAGGAAGGGGATACTGTTATACATACTTCCTGCTGCCAGGGCAGAGATCCTTTCCATGTAATGGTGGCATCTTCCTAGCAAGAGAAGAAAGAAATGTCATCCTGCCTGGGCCTCACCTGCAAGCAGGTAGGACCTATTTTCACAGTCATGGCCACCTCCACCTCCAGCAGCGATTCAGCCCCATTACAGGGTAACCTCTGTGTATACATCATACATGTAGGGAATGAAGCCTAAATAACCCTCACAAAGGTACTTTTTGAGCACCCACTGAATACCAGGCCATCTGTGACAGTTCCTGCATTCAAGGAGCTCCCAGGTGGTAGGGGAAAAAGCAAGAGAGCAAGAAATGAGCTCTAAGTGTGACGAGGGCTGGTGTGGGGTCTGAATACATCGCCGACTTTCTGTCCCGAGCACCACCCAGGCCTCAGAGAGTGGCTCCTGGCCTAGAGTTCTTAGATATTCAGAAAACCAAGGAGGTTAAATGGAGTTGGGGGAGGGATAAGGAAGAGGACAGGGATAATTGTAGTATTTCTAAATCCCTAGTGCCAGCCTACATTTTCTGGTACTAAGGGATTATCATAAATAAAAATGTTACTTATGAAAAAAGTCAGGGGCTGAAATGGTATTGGTTTGGTGTGATCAGATAGATCAGATCAAGAGTACAGAGGTCTTGTTACACACACCGTTTTTGAAAGCATAGCTGCTGTGGTCTACCTCATCAACTTGAGGTATAGATCATTAACTTTTCAAATTCCAATGGGCATGAGCACAGACTGGCCATGGTAACTGCAAGTCCAGCATCTTTCTTGGGGTTCTTTCTTTTTCCTTGGATTGGCTAAATGTTCAAAGAGGCCAGTCCTGCTAGGAAGGTTGCACTGGGGAAGCTGGCCAGTCTTTCAGGGGTTGGTAGAAGGGGTTAGTATGAGGCCGTGGGTGCTTCCATCTTTGCTACGGGCATCACTGTTGTGGACTGGGCTCATGCTGTCTGCTGCCCCTGTCTGTGGCCAGGAGGAGGCCAATGATGGCCCGGACTACTGCAGGGGAAGCAACTCAGCCTGCCCTGCATGTTTGGCCTTCCTTGAGCTCAGGGTCCCACAGGCTCATCTATGCTGTTCCCTCTGCCGGAAACATATTCTCTGTCTTCTGACCCCAGCCCCCTGCTCCTGGATAATTCTCATGGTCTTCCAAGTGTTGGCCCACACATCACATCTCCCCCGGCCTACCTGTGCCCACGGCTCTGCAGGTGTCATGGCTCTTCTGAGAGGGATCAATACAGTTACTCATAGAACACACCTTCCCTCAGTACCCCTCCATTCATATCACAAAACGGATCCTGCGTTTTAATTTACCAGGTTCCAAACACTCTTTTTGTAGAATTTGAGAAGAGACATTTCTGAGTCTATTGAGGCCTTATAGGAACATATGAATATCCAGCCCTAAAAACTAGAAACAAGCTGTCAATGAAAATACTCTGTGATGTGCTGTTTCATATCTGGCCAAAACTGGTGTGAGATGTATGCTCTTGTCCCCAGCAGCTCCCACAATGCCTGGTCCCTGGTGCTAACTCCACTGTTGGGAGTTTTTCAGTCTCTCTGGGAAGTAAATGACCTCCCAAGCTATTGTGTGGAACTGAATTCACACAATTACGCATGTGTGGACTTTAAGCATGAGAAGCTGTCCTCATTCACATAAATGGTGGTCCAAACTTCTCCCCCTGAATATCCTCATTTTCCTCTTGTAAGCTTGGTAGCTCCTTAGACCATGGCACCAAAGCAACCAGTGGCTGGGTTCAAACTCTAGATCACTGCAGACTGGCACTTGGGAGGTGGCGCTTTGTTTCATGAGCCTGATTTTTCACTTCTAAACTAGCTGTTTTGGCATGCTGTGGACAAAACCCAAGAAAAGCAATAATTGAGTATTGAACCATTGTCATTGAATGGCTAATTTGACCATAAATCCTCCTGTCCCATGACAGAGCACTCACCAGTGGAAATGCCTGAAGAAGGAACTGTTCGCTTGGGCTAATGGTTGCTGATCTGTGCGGACTATGTAATCCGCACCACAGTCTAACTTTCCCTTTTTTATGGTGATATAATTTATATGGAAACAGACCAACAGATGTCTTTAACATTTTAATCCCAACATAGCCAAATTCAAGATTCTTGCCATCTAGTCGGAATAAAGGCTAACCTAAGTGGAGGCCATCAGACGTCACAGGGCCTCATTACTAAGTGTTTCATGCTTGAGAGGAAGGTGGTCTTGGGGGCACTCTGCTGTGTGTCCCAGTGTCTTTTCCCTTCCCCTTCCTTTGGTGGTAACAGTCCCTCCTTCCTGTGAGGACCTCTTCTCTGCTCCAGGTCACCCAGGTGGGGCTGTGAGCTCTGGTGTGCTACATCTTGCTGGCCATATGGAGAAGTGTGTTATCCCATGTCCTTCAGGGGCCACAGTGTAGCCTCCAGACATAGTGGTGAATTCCAGGAGTAGACCGTGGCTCTCCTAGGATTTGGTAGGTGCCTCAGATGCCTCCTGAGTCTGCCCCAGGGTGGATGTAAGGATGGTAGAAGAAAGAAACTATCTCTTTCTCTCTCTCTGTGGGGCTGGCTCATCTGGGGCTGCTGGCAGCCACGACCCCCACCCCATGGGAAAGGCCCATCTGTCGCTGGAGAGAGTGAAGGACACACACGGGGAAGCAGAAACAAAGGGAAGTGAGTGATTGGCTGCTCGAATGGATGGGCATGGGTACCAGAGAGAGAGACGGAGACAGAGGTGGAAAGACAGACAAAGAGCAGTTGAGAGCCTCCCTTTCCCCAGGTTCACCACCCTGCCCACAATTGGGCTGCAGATTCCACCTGCAAGGTGCTGATTCTTCAGCTCATTTTTCATTTTGGGCTCACCCAGTATTCCTCATAGCCTAATAATTGCCTTTATTTGCAAGATAGTTTAAGGAAGGTTGTGATCACTTGAGAACAAAGGAGCTCTGACTAATACTCAGAGAAATCTACATGAAACAGAAAATGCCTTTTAGTCGAGCAACATCACAAGACACCTTCAGAAGGGGCCCACCGTGGTGCTCCCCAACATCCTGAATGCCCGTGCTGGGAAAGACCAAGGCTGCCATTCATCTAGCCTGTCCCAAATGAGGACAGTGGGATACAGTAGTTTTGTGTGATTTAAAAGATACTTCTTGGGAAATATTTGGTGGTGGAGGAAGTGGGGAAAGATGAATCAAATGAAGCTGTTTAACAGGTTTCTTTACTGCAGGACTTCTCAGAGCCTTTACAATGCTAAGGTGCAGTGTGAGTCTTCAAGAGGAGAATAGAAAATACAGCATTTCCTAAAACATTTCATCATGAGAGCCTTTACAATTCATTAATATGGCACAGTAGTAATGTGGTTCAACCCACTACATTAGTGGTGGAGACTTGGGGGACACTGGGGTAACACAGCTACTGCCTGACCTCAAAACTGGAGTCCACCAGGGTTCTCCCATCACCTTCACCTTCTCTCCCGCAAATGTGCTGCAGAAACAGACACACCTGTTGAACAAGAAGGAAGCCTGCTGGCAAGGCCCTTGTCTCTCAGCAAAGGTAGCACAAGTCTCTGGCAGTGACAGTAAAACATTGGCTGGGATAGACAAATAGCCAAGTCTAAAAGGGAGTACACCAGAGCATTCTCATCTAATTCTAACAAACATCTTAGTGGTGCCCAGGAGAGCGGGGCCTAGGTGACGTATGGCCACTATTATGGCACCCAGTTGGCCAAATGTCTCCAACTCTGATGGACGTGCATCTGGAAGGTCCTTACCACAGGCATTGGAAATGCTCTCTAATTTTAGAAACTCTAAATAATTCATATTGGCAGCTGAGAAAAAAAATTCCAGGCCAGCCTGTGTTAATTCCCTCAAAGTGAATTTTGAGTTGTTGTTTGGTGTTGCGGACCAAGTTACGACAGCCATGAAATGGTGTTGTGGTTTTGTTCTCCTGCACACAAAGATCAGCAGGTATCACTGCACAATGGAGCATTATTGTTCAATTTGGGAAAACTACACAGTGCACTAAACAATGCTTTTTCTCTTTTTTTCTAATTTTTGGGTCAGTATTCCCCCAGTATGATACTTCCAGGTGTGCCTATGCATGTATGTGGTTCCTCGGGGCCATCCTACAGCAGTTATTGAGATGTTTCCTTAGGATTTCTAGCTGCAGAGGCCAGAAAGGTCATTAGGGTTGAGGAAGTCTCAGGATAACACCCCCCAATGCCATTCTCTAACTGCTCTCAGGAATGGATTTGAGTCAGTCGACTTGAAAGCCTATAATAAAAGGGAAAAGGAGATGAGGGCAACCTTAGGGTCCACCTGGAAACCAGAAACCTAATGTGAAATGTGAGCAACTGAGGGCTGGAGAGACTCATCTTAGATGAAAGTGTAGGTTCAACGGAGGCAATGAGCATCATGGACATACAATGACAACAACTACAAGACAACAACCACAACAACAAGCAGTGAAGGGCACTTTCCATGTGCCTGAGGCTGTAATGCACAATTTATACAGCAAGGGCTTGCCTTTAGGGCTGGGAGAGATAGGTTCAAATGTCAGCTCTCCTACCCACATATTCAGTGACAAACCCATGAGTCTCAGCTTCAATCAGCCTTAGTTTCTCCTCCTGCAAATGGGGATAATATCTTCCTTGTGAAGTTATTGTCAAATATAAATCCATGCATTTGAGACAATTTAAAGCAGGTGCATTGCACGTGACATTTAGTGGGTGTCTCAACAGGGACCAGTGGGGCTGGCTCTTGGTGTCAGATGAAGCCCTGTGGAAGCAAGGTCAGAGTTCAATCTTTGAGTGTGCCTGCAATCAGAACTTGGGTCAGGCTTGGGAGCATGGTCTGCCCCTGAACATAACCTGCAGCTCTGGCACTGGAGGGTCCAGGCTGGTGTTTTTCTGTTCACTCTATTTCAAGCCGAGCCTATGTGATGTGGCAAGCACTCATGTGGGGCACCTGGGACTTAAGGATTAATCAGATGTGTTGTCTTTGCATGTGTAGATGGGTCCAGGCAAGACCCACCTCATCTCCACTCTGAATCTTTCTTGGAAACCTCTTAGAAGACATACCTGGGAGCCCCCCACGTCTTTCTCATGTGCAGGGACCATCACGTCCTCATGAAATGAACCATCTCCATGCAGATACAAAGCCCAGTGCGCAGGAAGCACTAGCCCCGACACTCTGGACTCCACCAGGACAGCAAAGCAGAACCAGAGGAACGGGTTGGCAATTATCTGGATAATCAAACAAAATGGGATTGTTTTTTCTTTTTTTCTTTCTGGTCCTGAATAGTCCAAGTCACTGGGGCTGTTCTCTCTGTTCTCAGAGAAAGAACCACCAGGACCCCATCTGAGTGTCCCTTTGTTAACCAAAGGCCCCAGTTCCTGTGCCTTATTAGGGCAGTAAACAGAGAGATGGTGTATCATAGAGGCTGTTGTCCCTCTGCCAGCATTAAATAATTCTAGTAGCTGCTTGATGGGGTAAAGCTATTACGATGCATTTTTCATTCAATCAACTGAATCAATTAATTGCTTTACTCACATAGGAACAACAAAAAACAAATCCCAAAGCCTTCTTGTTAAACAGTAAGCTTGCTAGATAGGCTGCTTTTAAATCCAACATTTACATGAAATTATCTTCTTATATAATTAACAGCTACCAGTTAATAAACCTGCCCTCAGATAAAAGAGTAGCCCTATAAATGAACAAAATGAAACAGCACCATTTAGCATGCTGAAGGTAATAGGGCAGGCGGGTTCCATCAGGGCTGAGAGGCCTGCTGAAAATCCTTCCAGAAGAGCTGTTTCTTGTGTTCCTGTAGATAGTTGAAAGTTAGAGAGAAGAGAAGGAATAATGAAGAAGCCTATCATTTAAAAATCTCTTGCCTGAAAACAAGGCCGGGCACAGTGGCTCATGCCTGTAATCCCAGCACTTTGGGAGGCCGAGGCAGGTGGATCTCTTGAGTTCAGGAGTTCGAGACCAGCCTTGTCAATATGGCAAAACGTCGTCTCTACTAAAAATACAAAAATTAGCAGGGCATGGCACACGCTTGTGATCGCAGCTACTCAGGAAGCTGAGGCATGGGAGTCACTTGAACCCAGGAGTAGAGGTTGCAGTGACCTGAGATGATGCCACTGGACTCCAGTCTGGGCAACATAGCAAGACCCTGGCTCAGAAAAAAAAAATCTCCTGGATGAATGCTGTGTTGCACTTCTTCAGAGACTGTGTGTGTGTGGTGCGGTCCCTCTTTGAAAGTTCTTTACATATTGGTAAATATTTTGTTCCTTCCAATAGCAAAAGATCTAAATATCATGGATTTCCCACAAAAGAAGAACTTGAGTACAATGCTGGTGCAGAGGCCCTCCTAAGCAATCCTTCCTTGTGGTGGGCCCAGCTCACCTTAGGAATGGCTGCAGCATTTGAAGTGAAAAGGCCGGCATTACTCCTTGGGAGCTTTTTTGCAAACAAGCCTGTAAAAAAGAGCCAGGCTGCAGCAGCTCTGGGTGAGATTTTACCCAAGGGGATTCTACAAAGTGGGAGGCAAACCATTCCACCTCTGGAATTCAATATTTATGCCCCCATCAGAGGACGCTCATGACCTTTTTTTCCAGTTGTAATGGGGGGGAAAAAAAAGGAATATATATTGAAGAAAAAAAATTTTAAGGAAAACCTCTCTCCTGATAAAGAGGGGGAACTCTCAAATGCCAAAACAAAACCCAAGATGGGGGACACCCCATTTAGGTATTTGAAGGGGGTGATTTCTCTGCTGCCAATGGAACCTGGCAGAACATTCTAGCTACTTGGTGGGGAAATGGTTTTGTGCCAGGCTAGGGTGATTTGTGTGATATTCCGGTGCCATTATATCCCAGCTCCTCGTCTTATCCCAATAATTCAGGGGCTCTATTCATAATGGGCGGGATCCCCTAGACCTCTGAGGAGGTGAAACCATCTAATCATAGGAGTCCACAGTGAGAGGGGCCTGACCAGCTCTCTGTTGACATCAGCTGTGCTGTCCCAGCAGACATCACAAGGGCACAGCAACTTCCAAGTGACCCTTTTCCTGCAGTGTGGGGCTCTCAACCCCAGTCACTGCGGTGTGGGGAAGACTTCACTCTGACTCTCAATAAGTAATGCCTCCTGAATGAGTCTGTCCCTTTTCTGAAAAACAAAAAAACAAAAAGCAAACCAAAAACCAACAAAAACAACTCAATGATGGGGAGGGGAGGTGGTCTTAGATCTAGAATACAGCCGTGAATATCTGAGATGGAAGTCTCTTCCCTTTTATAGTGTGATCAAACAAGATAATGGAAGGCAAAGTGCTCCGGGAACTATCCCCGGCCACTACAATGGAAGATAATTAGTGTCATCATTTTCTATTTGCAACATAAACTCAGTCTGCTTTCCTGGTACCTCCATAGGTGATGCGCCTGATCCAGGTGTGAAAATTGTAGCTCTCCTGGTTACGTCAGTCCTTTTGTTTGTCTGAAGCGGGGGGCGGGGGTCATTCTGCTCTTCTTCAAGGCTTCATCTGAAGATGTGCAAATGTTTTCTCCTGCTTAACTCTGTCTGCACCCTTGGTATCTAGAGGAAGATTGTAGACCACCGCTCTATAATCTATTCTGGGAGTGGGTGGGAATAATATTAATTTTTATTGAGTGCTCACTATAAGCTTGGCAAAGGGCTGAGCTTTTCACAACGTTTATCTCATGGTATTCTCACGACAGTCCTACCAGGGCGACTACTATTATCATCTCCATTTTACAGATGAGGACATGAGGGACTTTCCAGGGGTGGTAAAGATCTGTTTCATGATCTGGGTGCTGGTTGCATGGGTGTGATGTGTTTGTAAGAATATCAAACACTTGTGGGGAGGTGCTGTTTACAGAATGCATGTTGTAGTTCAATACAAAGTAAAAAGAAAGTTAAGGCCACTAAAACAACTGGCTGTGTGCCAGTGTCGCTGGTTGAATGGTGGCCCTAAAAAGATGTGTCCATGTCTTAACCCTTGGAACCTGTGGATGTGACCTTATGTAGAAAGGGATCTTTGAAGATGAGATTGCCCAGGATTATCCAGGTGGGCTCTAAATCTAACAATAACTGTTCTTAGAAGAAACACAGGGGGAGAAGAGAGGAAGGACTTGTGAAGACAGGCAGAGTGGAGTGATGATGTGACCTCAAGCCAAGGAACGGCAGGGCCACCAGAAGCTGGAAGAGGCAGTGAAAGATCCTCTTCAGAGGGAGCCTGGCCCTGTGATACCTTGATTTTGAATTTCTGGCCTCCAAAACCATGGAAGAATCCATTTCCATTGTAAGCCATGCAGTTTGTGGTCATTTGTTATGGCAATCCTGGGAAACTAATACAGCCAGGTCAACTTGGTCTTCTGTGGGTATGAGCGTACAGGAAATTTTTCCTGTAGGAGGTAGCAGTGTTTTATGTGATGACTCAAAACCTCATTCTGGGTTTCTTGTGGAGAATGGATACGAGAGACAGGAGGGAGGGGAGGCCAGCTTTGTCCTTTACTGTATAAAAAACACAACTTCATGCATCAATTCCTTTTAAAAAGGCCATTTTTTTTTTCTAGCCAAAATTCACTCAGGAGGGTGGAAAGAAGGAAAGAAAGTGGCCAACCCCCCTCCTTTGGACATGAGGCAGAGTAGTCAATGCCACTTTCTTAACTTCAGTGTTATTGAGGTATAAACTACATAAAGTAAGAGCACAGATCTTACCTGTACACTTGGGTGGGTTTGATGAACTTATGCAGTAGACAGTCACGTAACCAACCCTGTAGTCAGCATTTCCAGCATCTCACATCCAGCCCCAATCAACCACTGATCTGATTTCTTTTAGCATAGACTAATTTTGCCTGTTCTTAAACAAACTCCCTATAAATGAAATAATACATTTTGTATTCCTGTGTCTGGCTTATTTCATTCAGTATAATGTTTTTAGAACTTCATTCAGGCTCTTGCTCTGTACTTTGTACATTTTTATTGCTGGGTAGCATTCCATTGTGTGAATATACCACAGTTTATCAGTTCTCTTGTCGACATAAATAATATTTTGGTTATTTCCAGTTTTTTTCAGTTGTGAATAAAGCAGCCACAAACATTCTTTGTGTGGACATATGCTCTTATTTCTCTTGGCTAAATACTAGGAAGATAAGTGGAATATAATCTGTATAAGAGGCAGCCAATGGTTTTGCAAAGTGGTTGTATCTTTTTATAGTCACACTAGCAGTATATGAAAACTCTAGTTGCTTCACATCCTTGCTAACTCTTGGTATTGCAAGTCTATAGTTTAGACACTCTAGGGAATAAAAAATGATATTTCAATGTGGATTTCATTTTCATGTTGCTAACAACTAATGATGTTGAACAGTATCTTTTCTTGTGCTTTTTGACCAGTTGTTTATCTTTTCTGGTGAAGTGCCTGGTCAAGTCTGTTGTTCATTTTATTTACTGGGTAGTTTCTCTTATTATGAGTTGTAAGTGTTCTTTATATACTGTGGATGTAGGACCTTTGTTAGATTGTGTATTACAATATTTTCTCTCAATTTGTGGCTTGTCTTTTCTTTTTCCTTTTTTTTTTTTTCAAGACAGGGTGACTCTGTCACCCAGGCCAGAATGCAATGGTGCAATCTTCACTCACTGCAACCTCCGCCTCTTGGTTCAAGTGATTCTCCTGTTCAGCTTCCTGAGTAGCTGGGATTACAGGCATGTGCCACCATGCCTGACTAATTTTTATATTTTTAGTAGAGATGGGGTTTCACTCTGTTGACCAGGTAGGTCTCAAACTCCTGACCTCAAGTGATCCACACACCTTGGCCTCCCAAAGTGCTGGGATTGCAGTCGTGAGCCACTGTACCTAGCCGTTTTTCATTTTTAAAGTGGCTTCTTCTGAAGAGCTGAATTTTAAATTTTGGTGGAGTCAAATTTATGATTTCATTCTTTTAGGGTTAATCTTTTTTGTGCCCTAAGAAATATTTGCCTACCTCAGGATCACAAAGATTTTTCTCCTAGATGTATTTTAGTCCTCACTTTTGCATTTAGGTCTCTTTTGAATTATTATTATTATTTTTTGACATGACTACTGCAGTAGAATTTATTTTGTATATGGTGTGAGGTAGGGATCTAGGTTCGTTGATGATTTTCAACTAAATTGAAAGGCACAGGTATACAAGTGAAGAGGGCAGGTGAGAGAGATGTTGGTTTTCAATCATGAGCCAACTAATCTGACATTTATTTTGAGAATTTACTGGGCGCCAGTCACTGTGCTAAGTTCTAGATTTACATAATGGTGACAAAACAGACATGTCTCCTGCCCATATGGAGTTTATTATCTGGAGAATAGACAAACACTTATGAAGGAGTCACACAAATAAATATAAAAAGACTGCTATGGTAAGAATAGGAAATAGAGGTCCCTAGTGTCCCATATAACTGGGAGAAGACTTTCTGTGATGACATGAAGACATCATGGTTGAGTTGAGATTTGAAAGAGAAGTAGGTAACTGGGCAAATGGGTGGTGATAGGGAAGAGGGCAGGGGCATCAGGCAGGGGAGGAAAATGGGCTGAAAGACCTGGTTGTGTTTACATGTCTGGCTGGAGGCCACGCATCTGAGGTTTTGTAGGCAGCGCTGAGAATTTTGCTTTGATCCTTAGAATAGTAGGAGAGCAATGAAGGGTTTGAAAGTGTGTGTCTGCACATGCATGTGTGTGTGTGCATTTTGCACACATTTCTCCTCTGCACAGGGAGGACAGGCCAGAAGGACAGAGCAGATGGCTATGCTCCATCACATGCTAGGCTGGTGTTGATGGGGGTGTGGTTCTTGGTGGAGACTTTGTGTTTTGCTGCAGATGAACCTGGCCATGGGACAGAAACCATTGTAGATGCAATTGCAGTGACTGCACCAAGGACAGATCCCCAGACCCCGCAGGGAACAAGGAGAGGAGACATCGGGGCCATCTTTGATAGTTTGTGAAACCTTTTTTTATACTCATCCTGTCATCTCGCTGCACAACAATTTGATGAGGGAGGAATTATTGTTTATATTTCTTAGAGTTTTCTACTTTCCAGAGAAGGAACCTGAGGATGAGAGAAGGTGGGCTGTGCTTGTGATTACTTAACCAGGTAGTGGTGACACCAAGATGCAGACCCTGGTCTTCCTGCTCTAAAGGCCCCTCTTTCTCCAACGTAACCCATGACTGGGAATCATGTTATGGGTTAGAAGCATTTTCCCAGGCTCTAAATTCTCCCTGGGCTCCTGCTGCAGGGCCATTCCCTTGGTTTGGAGCAGCTGTCAAGACAACCGGACCTGGCAACTTAAGGCTCAACGATAGCCTTGTGTGAGGACTTAAACCCACCCAACGATTCTCAGTTGTTCTAAACCACCTGGGCAGACCCAGCCAGGAGCCTCCCAGAGGTATGGTGGAGGGAGCCCCAGACTTGAAGTTTGGCAGACCCATGCCCCGATCCTGTGGTTCCACCCCTCAGCCATGGAGCTTGGACAAGTGGCTTAGACTTTCTGGGCCTCAGTTTGCTTATGTGTAGAGGGCAGATTATGGTAGCGTCTACATTGCCAGGTAGTTGTGAGAAGAGAATGGGAGAACTGTTTCAGGTGAAAATACTATCCCAGTGTGTGGCTCACAGTAGGAGCTTAGTAAATGCGAGTTGTTGTGGCGGCAGCATTGTTCTTATCATTTACTAGGGGGAACAGGTTAGTTGTACGGTCATGGTGCCATTATCATCACCATTACTAGGGGGAAACAGACACATTGATTTATCCTGGAAAAGTTCTCTATTCCTGCTGGCCAAATGCCTGACTTGGAAGGACATGGAACTCTGAGGGTGCTTGCAGTTCCATGCCATCTGGCTGATTTGTGGTAATAATCCTTTACGTGCGTGGAGCATTTTTCCCTTTGCAAAGCACCGTCACATCTCTTATTCCATTTTATCCCCCAAACAACCCTCCGAGGTTGGCTGGGCAGGTGTGATTATCTCCGTTTTGTAGATGGAGACTTGTAAAACAAACATGATTTGCCCAAGATCACAAGGAAAGATGGTGATGAAAGGCAGGGTGAAAACTTAGCCAGGTCTCCTAACTCATTCGTAGCAGTGTGGGCAAGAGGCATAGGCTGACTGTGCAGCATTCTTTGAGAAATAATTTTGGCAGCCACCATTTATTGAGCATCTATCGCATACTGGACCTGAGGGTAGGGTAGGTGTATCATGTATGTGTTTACTCATTTAATTTCCTCACCAATCCCATGGGGCTGATATTGTCCTCATTTTACTTATGAAGAGACTGAATCCCGCAGAGGTTAGGTTAGTGGCCAGAGATCCCTGAACAGGTGAATGAGATTTGGGATTTCCATTTGAGCCAACACAATGGCAAAATTGGCCCTCTCTTTACTCTCCTTTTCGCCCCTAAAAGAGAAAAGGATGACAAAAGGCTGAGTGGCAGGAACTGCCAGAATGAACATGGGTTTGAGGAGTTTCCTATTTTTAACTGGGCTAAATGAAACCTTTATCTTCATGACCATTGCTATCATGGCTGGGTTGATGTCTGGGTATCTGTTTAGGAGCTAACAGGTTTAGTTTTATTGTTTTGTCAAAATGGTACAGAAATCAATATATCTCCATAATTCAGTGTTATACCAGGAGGCATTTTTTTGCCATATATAGCAAAAATTGTATTATACTTTTGAGATCCGAGGTAATGATGACAAAGTGTTCTGTGTTCAATTCTAGCATTAATGTCTGGTTTGAACAAAGCTTGAAATATGATCTCAGAGCTAAGAGGCTTTAATATTAAGATCTTTAACTGTAATTTATGTGACAGAAGATAGGGTTTAGCATAATAAAATGTAATGGGCTCTTCAAATGAAGAGGACGAGAGACAATTGAAAACAAGGTAAAAATGGTAAATTATAAATAACGGTAAATCTACCTTTATGTTGTTACTTCATTTATTTTTGATTTGTTAGATAGGCTCTATAATTTCTCATTTTCCCATGTTTCAGAACAGGACATTTCTCAAATGGTGCCTATTTGAAATGAGAGCCCAGAATCACCGTTAGCCTCAGCTTGCTATTTAAGGGGTATGAACATTTCCACCACAGTTCGTGTTTTCCATTTATGCTAAGATTTGCTCTGATTGATTCTATTGATCCCTTGTTCTCTCTTCCTTTGTCCCTTTTCCTTCTTGATATTTATGGGTTTATTTATATTTTTCAAATCGGCTTCTACATTTAAATGCCATGATACGCATTTGTATACAAGTTGTGTCAACATAAAGGAATTTAGGCCAAACTCTAGAAAATTAAATTCACAGAATGAAGAACAAGCAGATTTGCTAACTGCAAGGGATGCCAGTGCTATTATTCCTGTGCATTCAGTTTGGTTTTGAGCTTCCCAGCTGCCAAGGGCATGATGGTTTATGGAATTTTTATTACACTGTAGAAAATAAGGTAGCAATTCCTTGAGAAAGAGAGAACTTCCTGGAACTTAACTTGTGTGATCTTGAATAATAAACTTATTTTTTTAGTCTTGCATTCTCAAAATTGGTTTGCTTCAAGATTTGGAAATAGGCAGAGGTGGTGTAGAAAATTAGAAAAGTTTTAATATGACATTTGTCCTCCAGGGCTGTGTTTTTTGCTGTTGTCGTTTTTGGAAGAGACTTGATTCAGTCAGTTTAGCAGCAATGAGCCCAGACCGCCTGCTGCCAGCACTGTGAAGACGTCTGGCCCCCACAGGGGAGGAAAGACAGCATGGAAGAGAACTGAAATTTACTTCCCACCACTGCATTTGGCAAGGGCATTGGAACATATTCTGTACCCGTTTTGAAACATTCACTTTACTTGAAAGTGATATAGGAGGAATTCATTGGTCTGGATCTCTCCTTCCCTTGGGGTTGAGATGTATCTTGGTAGTGCAGGTCAAATGTGAAGATGTTTCTGTCTTGGACCAGTTGATGGGTTTCCTGTGATGTCACCGAATGCATTCATGCTACCCACTCTTACAGTTGCATTTGTCTACTGGGGATGACTTTTGCCTGAAGACCTCCCAAGCCCTAAAGATCTGTCTTGGTTACAGTCCTCTTCATCTCTCTAGGCAGTGATTTTTTTATTTTAATTTAATTCAATTAAGTTTTTTTTTTTTTTTTTTTTGAGACAGGGTTTTGCTATGTTGCCCAGGCTGATCTTGAACTACTGGACTCTAGGGATCCTCCTGCCTCAACCTGAGTAGCTGGGGTTATAGGTGTAGGCCACCCAAGCGGTGACTGCTGAGATGTAAACATTTTGGGGAAGGGCGAGGAATCTGCTATCAGACATGAATGGCCCTGATTAAGTAGTTGGTGGGAACTTACTTTACCAGGACTGTTTCCTCCCAGGGCGGGAAGAACTTTGGCTGGGTGCTTTTAGGTCTTCCAAGTAGAAAAGGAATCAAATGCAGGGGATTGGAGGTTCTTGTGGCCAGGAGAACTCTGGGAAGCAGCCGCTTGGTAGGTGATTCAGTGTCTCTCTCTAAAGAGTGCCCATTCTGTGTCTCTGTTACCTCAGCAGGGCCACCTTTGCACTTGCTTGTAGCTCCAAAGTGGGCGATTCAATCTCTGTCCACCTATCTGCCTGCAGCTGCCACTGAGATCAATAAGGACTTCTCCCTTCTTTCCTCCTTCCAGATCTTACACAGCAAGTTCATTGGTGGACCCTAACCCAGAGACACACAGGGACAGGGGTTCTGGGAAATGTGTCTTTTCCCTCTGGGCAGAGTCGTGGAATGTGAGGCTGGGATGCTCAGGGACCACTGAGAGCCCAGGGGATTTCCTCATCTCTGTCCAGGGACTGTGGCCTTCCTCTCCTTCCCCCACTGCCACCAGCCCACGAGGGTCTGGTTTCAGGTGCAGGGTAGATCTTTGATGGGCATGGCCATGCTCAAGTTTCCACTCGCCCACCCCAACCTCCCCCGTTTCCTGGGTCTGATATTCTTTCCGTTTTTGAAGTCCTGGAGTACTCTGGTGTTGGCTTTGATGCCACTCTTAGGGGCAGCTGACCCCCTGAGACTGGGCAGGCCCCATTGTTTGCTCTTATGGGACCCCATGCATCTCCTTCATGGAGTATTCAGTTAAATGCTCATCTGTGTGATGACTTGTTTACTATTCTGGGTCCCTGCTTGGCTAAATTCCATGAGCTCAGGAATTGTGTCTTTCTTGTTCACAGCTCTAGTCCCAGAATTCCCCACAGTGTGACCCTCAAAAAATATTGTTTGGATGGAGGGGTAATGTCACGTTTTCCTTTTTTTTTTCAAAGCTAGATCACTGTTTTTGTAGGATAGTCGATTATGAAATTTAATAAAGAACGGTTCATAATTTCTCCCTAGTTGTAAAGAACTCCACCATTTACAAATCACTTTCTCTGTATTCATTCATTCATTCATCTAGGAAGTATTTTTGAAATGTCTATCATGTACATGACAGAGTAGGTCTGCTGTTTACCCGTGATTTTACAAACTTAAGATAGGCTCAGCACCGTGTAGGGATGGCTCATTTCTAAGTGGCTGAGAATCAACCTGTATCTACCTTATTACGTTGCCAAAGCCCCAGCACTGGGCCTTTGGGTACCTCCAACCTCCAGGAATATGTAAATGTAAACAAAATGCGGGATGGTAGCAATTATTATCAGTTGTTCTGCTATACCCTCTAAGCGGTAGATTCACAGAAAATGAGTTTTAAGAATCGAGTCATCAGTGAAAACTGATGATTAAAAACAGGCATAATTATGATTTTTAGCGACATGTCTCTTGGTGCAAATGCAGTGTATTTAGAATTGACTTTTGTGCTTTTGAAAATATTAGCCTGCTGAAATCCCTTATTAGCCGGAACTCACTGTGGATTAAATGAAATTCTGTAGCCCAAGGAAACGTATCTGTGGCTCAATAGTCTGGACACATGAGAAGTGTTACACAAGGGAATGTGATTTATGAAAAAGTTTTCTGACTTGGCTGCAGTTTGAGTCCATAAATGCCAAAACGTTTAGGCAATAGTCTAAATATTTACCTGAACTGTCATAGCAAGGGCTAGATGTTGGAAGGCCACAAGTGGGAGGTGGGTGAGGTAGCTCCCTTGGCTGATGCTGCCCGGTGGCTCTTCCTCAGACCTCCCTTCCCGGCTCCTCTCCCTTCTGCCCATTCATGGGGCTGCTTGCTGGGGTCCCAGGCCTGTGCCAGCCCCACCTCTGCTGGGCAAAGCAAGTGAGGAGATGCTGCCTTTCAAAAGAGAGACCCAGCAGAGCCCTGAATCTTGCGGCCAGTTTGGCGTCTTTTTAATTCCAGGGTCCCATGGACACTAGCTGTAAAATAAGTCCCTGAGGCATGACATGCTTTGTGGCTTTGTTGCAAGGCCGAAAGGACAGTTGTGTGATCCCAATGTAAATGTCTGCAGGCTCGGGTTCAGTTGAGTCCTCGGCAGAAACTGGCAGTTGTGTCATGGAGCCGTTTGCTCTGTGCTGTCACCCGCTCTAGCCAGAGGCATCACAAGGGGGAACTCTGCCCTAACTCCTCCCTCGGTCAATGCTGGGAAAGAGATGCCAAGAAGACGAGGCCAGTCATGGTTCTCAAGTGGGGTCACCCTGGTCAAACGTTCTTGGGGGCCTTATGTCCTGGGCCGGGGGCAGCATGCAGCATGAAGATCGGTGCTGCATTGAAGGCATTGGTCGCTAGAATTCAGTAAAGAAAGGGTTCCATCCTGGCTGACTTGGGAAGTTTTGGACATTTCCGTGTAACTGTCATATTGAAGCTGGTTCACTGAGTTCTTCCTCTGCCTTTGAATCGCTGATTTGTTTTTTTATTTAGTTAAAAAAGGACAAGTAAACTGATGACCTCTGCTGTTCCCAACCATGGGAGGTGGTGTAAAGTTGGGCCCACATGGCATGCCGGGTGACTGCTGAATTTAGCCAGTGCCATGCTGAGCAGGAGAGGGCATGGCAGAGTCACAGGTGTAGAAGGTACCCACCTGAGAAGTTGAGAATGGAAATATTTCCTTGATGGGTTTGCACTGCTCCCTGGAAAGAGGAGACTTAAGGAGAGCAGCAAGGTGACAGCAAGCCTTCACAGCCACAGCACACTGTCTGAATCAGTGCTTGGCCCTGCGGAGTTCTGTATAGATTTTATAACAAGCCCGTGACACTGGCACCATGTGCCTGTCATGGGCCACCATGGGGACCTGCCATGTTCCCATGAGGAATTTAGGGTGTGGGGGGTCTTCCTGCTTTGGTCCCATCCCTAGTGATCTCTGCTTGGAGCTCATATTTCTCCCTTTACCATTGAGTGGGATCATGTCCCTCTGAATGTCCAGGGCTCCCTGTGCCTCCTGACTCTCTCTCCTACCTGAAACCCTTCCCCCACTCCTCCCTCTTTCTCTACCCAGTTACAATCTCCAGGGTCTTCAGGGTCAAGCCCAAGGTTTACCTTACCCCCAAAACCTTCCTCAGCCACATTGCCTCATTTATTCCTTTTGCCCAAATTCTATACCTGAGATGAGACCAGAACATCCAAGCAGCTGCAGGGAAGCAGCCCAGGGGGCAATTAGAGCATTGTGTCTGTGGAAACAAACATGGTACCGGCATCCCCCAACTAAGCTCTGTGCCCTGTGAAACCCTGGACCCATGTCTATTTCCAGCTATCCCTGTTCCCAGGAATCGGGCCATTTTCCCACAGTTTAGGCACCTGGCCTCGACCTTTACCCCAGCAATTCCACCCAGGTATTTTCAGAATGCTTTGCAACATGCAGATGGCTTCTTAGGAGTGACAGCATTTGCCTACAGACCAGCCATGAGCCTGCACCCAGGGAAAGCCTTCTACAGCCACATGAAGACAGTGTGATGCCCTTGATGCTTGGGAAGGCCTTGTAATACACGTGGGGCAGTGATTGAAGAGGTCAGAGAGAATTTCATCTGCACACATGGGGTCAGCTAGCTGTCCAGTGTGCAAATCCAGAGGCAAGTCTCCAGTCACACCTAGGCTTCCCAATCCTTCTCTCCTCCCCTTGATGGAGTTAGCCCCTCCCTCCACAGCAGTCCACAAAACAAAAGGCTTTCCCAGATGTTCTCAAGAGCTCCTCTCCCATCTATCTGAGGGCTCCCAGCCATGAGGAATTCTGGGGTTTAAAGGGGTCTGGAAAGTCTCTGGGCAAGCCAACAGCAGCCGACAGGAAAAGAGGTGGTTCACTCACACACTCAGTCCCCACTCTGGTCCACTCTAGTTATTTATTCCAAAAATCTGAGGGCAGCTTTTTTAGAGTCAAGTTTCCTTATGTGGGGAAACGTATATGAATGACATTTGTTCTCATTGGGGTGGAATTGAAGATATCTGTAGGTGTCACTTAATAGTCAGTGCTGAAAGGGCCTTTTCACTATTAACCGATTTTCCTAGGATTTCTATGGGACCAAAGTGGGCAGGGGCACAAGTGTGTTTGGTTCTGTAGGGCTCTTACCTCCCAGTCAATCCCTTGGATTGACTCCTTTGAGAGGGAGAAAACCCTCTCAATGTGTTATTTCTATAAGGAAACCTTGCTTTTATCATCATCACCATCTCATCAACATAATCACCACCATCTTCATCACCATCATCATTACCGTTATCACCACCACCATCATTATCATCACCATCTTCATCACCATCATCATTACCGTTATCACCACCATCATTATCATCACCATCTTCATCACCATCATCATTACCGTTATCACCACCACCATCATTATCATCACCATCTTCATCACCATCATCATTACCGTTATCACCACCAGCATCATTATCATCACCATCTTCATCACCATCATCATTACCGTTATCACCACCACCATCATTATCATCACCATCTTCATCACCATCATCATTACCGTTATCACCACCAGCATCATTATCATCACCATCTTCATCACCATCATCATTACCGTTATCACCACCAGCATCATTATCATCACCATCTTCATCACCATCATCATTACCGTTATCACCACCAGCATCATTATCATCACCATCTTCATCACCATGATCATTACCGTTATCACCACCAGCATCATTATCATCACCATCTTCATCACCATGATCATTACCGTTATCACCACCAGCATCATTATCATCACCATCTTCATCACCATCATCATTACCGTTATCACCACCAGCATCATTATCATCACCATCCCTATCACCACCAGCATCATTATCATCACCATCTTCATCACCATGATCATTACCGTTATCACCACCAGCATCATTATCATCACCATCTTCATCACCATCATCATTACCGTTATCACCACCACCATCATTATCATCACCATCTTCATCACCATGATCATTACCGTTATCACCACCAGCATCATTATCATCACCATCTTCATCACCATCATCATTACCGTTATCACCACCAGCATCATTATCATCACCATCTTCATCACCATCATCATTACCGTTATCACCACCAGCATCATTATCATCACCATCTCATCACCATGATCATTACCGTTATCACCACCACCATCATTATCATCACCATCTTCATCACCATCATCATCACCGTTATCACCACCACCATCATTATCATCACCATCTTCATCACCATCATCATCACCGTTATCACCACCAGCATCATTATCATCACCATCGTTACCATCTTCATCATCATCATCATCATCATCTTTACTAAAGTGAGAGACAGGGCCACGCCCACTGAACTGTGCATTTTTAATTCTGACAAGCTTTCCCTTCCTCTCACTCTCTCTAGTACTTTTCCGAGCTTCTGGTGTAACAAGTTTTAGAATTTGATTACAGCACCATCTGCTGGGTACTAGACTTCCCAGTTTTCTGGGCCTTTCCTATACATTGATGTTTATTCTTTCTGTTATTTCCTCCACTCTCTCCTGTTCTTCCCCCATGAAAGTAACAACTGTTAGTTTGAAAAGCTTCCATCAATTAATTCATAAAAGTGGAGCTCTTCTAAAATGAGGAAAAGCTTACATCCCTTGCCAATAAATACAAAGACAACGGCCCACACTTACTGCAATGCATTTCATATAATTATTTCCCACGATCAATAATCTCATCAGTAGGCTCAGTGATGGGGACATCACGGTAATGAATGGCTGGGTCCAGCAGCCATCAGAAGTGCTGTCCTTATCCCTGTCACCTCTGTGCTGCCCAAGGGCATGATGGGAATCAAGGCTCTGCCTGGCCAAAGGATTAATCATGGTTATCCCCAACTCCTATTCCTGTAATTTGCCTTCCTAATGCAGCCTGCCCTGAATTGATCAGCATGGATTTCTTGCTGTACAATAAGCCACTCTTGTGGTGCAGAGGAGAGTGAGAAGGACTCTGTGTATGTGGCAGGGAAGGGACAAATTGGATTAGTCACGCTAAGGAAGTAACAAAAACTGAATCACACCAGAGCACTGCTAAAGCATGTTTCTGGAAGCCAGGCTAGAACTTCTGGGGACTTGGGGAAGAGAAGGAGAGATGGCTCCATGCATTCACAATGTTCTTTAGGGCCCAGGCCAAGCCATGGGCCTCCCTGTCTCAGTTGGGGCCACAGGAGGAGCGAGGAGCAAAGACAGCAGGAAAAGGGATTCCTTTCCTTTCCCTGCCTCCATCCCTCCCTCCCTCCTTCCTTCCTTTTTTTTTTTTTCCCTGAATCTCGCACTGTCACCTGGGCTGGAATGCAGTGGTGCAATCTTGGCTCACTGCAACCTTCACCCCCAGGTTGAAGTGATTCTCTTGCCTCAATCTCCCGAGTAGCTGGGATTACAGGCACCCACTACCACGCCCAGCTAATTTTTTTGTATTTTTAATGGAGATGGGGTTTTGCCAGGTCAGTCAGGCTGATAGCAAACTCCTGACCTCATCATTCACCTGCCTTGACCTTCCAAAGTGCTGGGATTACAGGCATGAGCCACTGTGCCCGGCCAGGACTTTCTTGTTGTGACCTTTTAATTCCCAGTTCCTGAAGGGCACTGACTGCTTTTCCAGAGACCTTTAAAAAACAGTCCCAGGATTTGGAAGCCTGAGATGCTGCCTGCTATGGAATATGCAGGGATGGAGGCCGTGGCTTCACAGTTACAATTGAGTGGCTCAAATCAAATGCAAACAGCAGGATCCTTCCTCTTGCCATAGCAAAGGCTACTTAGTCTCTCCATTTCTTTCACTCTAGATGTGGTTGTGATGGGTAGTAGGGAAAAGTCTCCATCCATGGAGTATTTCCTACTCTTAGACCATGGCTCCCACATTTGGCCCCCGGGTGGTCCATTTGGGCAAGGACTGGATCTTAACTGTTCTCCACATACTCTAAACCTTTTCTCACCTCTGTGCCTTCTCATAGGCTGGTCCTGTGCTTGGAATTCCCTTCTCTCCATTCTTTCCCTCTAAAACTCAGCTCAACTGGTAGCTTCGAGGCGAGACCCTCATTGTCTCCCAGCAATTAGTCTGAATCCTGCTGTATCTGGTTCATCCCCGGGGTATGGTGTGTGCCACCTTCTCTTTTAGTTACTTTTCTGCTGCCTTCATTCCTATTGAGCCAAGAAACAGGAGACCCTACCTTTTCTATCTTGCTGTCTGTGTTAGTTTGTTTTAGCATTGCTACAAAGAAGTACCTGAGACTGGGTAATTTATAAAGAAAAGAGGCTTAATTTGCTCATGATTCTGCAGGTTGTATAGAAAGCCTGATTCTAGCATCTGCTTGGCTTCTGGGGAGGCCTCAGGAAACTTACAATCATGGTGAAAGGGGAAGGGGGGGAGCCAGCACTTTAGATGGCTGGAGGAGGAGGAAGAGGGAGGAGGCGCCACACTTAACCAGATCTCAAAAGAACTCACTCATTATACTGTACCAAGTGGGGATGGTGCTAAACCATTAACGAAAACTCCACCCTCACGATCCAGTCACCTCCCGCCAGGCCCATCCTCCAACACTGGGGTTCATAATCCGACATGTGATTTGGGTGGGGACACAGATCTAAACCACATCAGTGTCTCTGTATCCCTGCAGCCCAGCACACAGTGTTCTCGATCCCAGCTTGTTCATTCATGAGCTCACTGATACTAAGTGTACTGAGCACCTGCTTGGTTCTTGATGCTGGGGACACAGTGATGAGCCACGCGGTGTGCTCCTGTCCCTAAGCAGCATGTAATCTCATGGAGGAGGCAGACGCTCATTGAATAGGTCTATGCACAGGAGGATGAAGGCCTCAGAGAAGTTCAGCAAGCACAATAGAAACTGACCTCTTATATCAGGAGAGGCTTCCTGGAGCAGGTGACCTTTGACCTGAAATCCACAGTGTGGGGCAGAAGGACAGAGTAAAAGTGGGTGGGATAGTGGGTGGGGACAGTGTGTCAGCAAAGGGAAGGCCCTGAAGGGTCTTATCATGAAGATGCTTGGCAGGTATGGGTCAAGTTACATCCCCCTAAAAACTCTGCTCAGTCCTGGTACCTGTGAATGCGACCTCATTTGGAAATAGGGTCTTGCGATTGTTGCCAAGTTAAGATGAGGTCATATTGAAGTAGGTTGGGCCCTAAATCCAATATGACTGGTGTCCTTATAAGAAGAATGGAGGCGAATGGCATGTGAGGACACAGACACACGAGGGAGGTCTCTGTGTGACAGTGGAGGCAGAGAGGGGAAGTGTTGAGCTGCAGGCCCAGGGACCCGAGGGCTGCCAGCCACCCCCGGAAACCACAGGAGGCAAGGAAATTGTCCTCCCCTCCAGCCTGCAGAGGAGTGGGGCAACATCGACACCTTAATTTTGGACTTCTGGTCTCTAGACTAGGAGAGAGTAAATTTCTGCTATTCTAAGCCACTAGGTTTGTGGTGATTTGTTATGGCAATTCTAGGGAATATAGGAATGGCAGGATTGAGGAAATGAGAGTGTGGCACAGCGTGGCTGGTCTGAGGAGAGGGAGAGGAGAGAAGGCTGGTGGTGCGGGCAGCAGCCAGCATCATGGGGGCATGTTGGTTGTGTTCAGGATGTGTCTTTCATTCTAAGAGCAATGCATTTTAGGAACACACACTTCCCTGCTGGGATATGGGGTGTCCTGGAGGCTAGGACTGAGAGCAGTGCGGACAGAGTCGGGTGGCTGGTGATGTCCCGAACTAGGTGGCTGTGGAAAGAAGCTGAGGGATGGGAGAGATAAATGGCAAATGGCTGAATTTGGACTAAATAAGGGAATGAGTGGGACCATGCCACCTACAGAGGAGGAATGAAGACCGACTTTCAGGAGAAATTTCCTGCATTCTGGAGCAGAGGGGCCAAGCCACAGGACTGGCCTTGGGACAGAAGGGTTGCCACCTCTCTTCTATGATAAGGACGATTTAAGCATCATCATTTTGGGAGCTGCCCTGAAGGTCCCCATTGCAACATCATACTATCTAATGAAGGCTGCCAAGAAGCTGCTGCTATCCCCAGGTTACAGATGGGGCAGGCTTAGACAGATTGAGTAACTTCCTTCAGGTCCCCCAGGGATAACAAAGCATCAGCACTGGAAACTGGTTCTCCGTGCTTCCCCAGTGCCTGTCCAGCTTTCTTCTCACCATGCAACTATCAGACACCTCCTGAGAGTGCTCCCTAACTCCATCAGCACACACCAGCCAGGCCAGAGCCTACTGAAATGGCTCTCAGTCTTTTTTCTGTTTTAAATGTTATTTTAGTCTGTCACATTATCTGCATCTTGCTTCTTTGTGGAGGTGGAACAAGGGGAGAGTTAAATGAATACTTTGACCAAAAGCCTGATAGTGACATGGACAGTTAAATCCAGGCTGGGGTGGTCTCAGATGAAGATGAGGAACTTGTTGGGAACTGGAGCAAAGGAGACTCTTGTTATGTTTTAGCAAAGAGACTGGCAGCATTTTGCCCCTGCCATAGAGATTTGTGGAACTCTGAACTTGAGAGAGATAATTTAGGGTATCTGGCGGAAGAAATTTCTAAGCAGCAAAGCATTCAAGAGGTGACTTGGGCATTGTTAAAGGCATTCAGTTTTATAAGGGAAGCAGAGCATAAAAATTTGGAAAATTTGCAGTCTGACAATGTGGTAGAAAAGAAAATCCTATTTTCTGGGGAGAAATTCAAGCCACCTGCAGAAATTTGCATAAGTAATGAGGAGCCAAATATTAATCCCCAAAAGAATGGGGAAAATGTCTCCAGGGAATATCAGAGACCTTTGTAGCAGCCCCTCCCATCACAGACACAGAAGTTTAGGAGGAAAAAATGGTTTCATGGGCCTGGCCCAGGATCCATTTGCTATATGCAGTCTAGGGACTTGGTGCCCTGCATCCTAGCCACTCCAGCCATGACTAAAAGGAGCCAAGGCATAGCTCGGGCTGTTGCTTCAGAGGGTGAAAGCCCCAAGCCTTGGCAGCTTCCACATGACATTGAGCCTGTGGGTGCACAGAAGTCAAGAACTGAGGTTTGGGAACCTCCATCTAGATTTGAGACGATGTATGAAAACACATGGATGCCCAGGCAGAAGTTTGCTGCAGCGGTGGGGCCCTCATGGAGAACCTCTGCTAAGGCTGTGTGGAAGGGAAATGTGGGGTTGGAGCCCCCACACAGAGTCCCACTGGGGCACCGCCTAGTGGAGCTGTGAGAAGAGGGTCATCACTGTCCTCCAGACACCAGAATGGTAGATCCACTGACAGCTTGCACCATGTGCCTGGAAAAGCCGCAGACACTCAATGCCAGCCTACAAAAACAGCTAGGAGGGGGCCTATACCCTGCAAAGCCACAGGGGTGGAGCTGCCCAAGACCATGGGAACCCGCCTCTTGCATCAGTGTGACCTGGATGTGAGACCTGGAGTCAAATAAATTCATTCTGGAGCTTTAAGATTTGACTGTCCTGCTGGATTTTGGACTTGCATGGGCCTGTAGCCCCTTTGTTTTGGCCAATTTCTCCCATTTGGAACAACTGTATTTACCCAATGCCTGTACTACCATTGTATCTAGAAAGTAACTACCTTGCTTTCAATTTTACAGGCTCATAGGCAGAAGGGACTTGCCTTGTCTCAGATGAGGCATGGACTGTGGACTTTTGAGTTAATGCTGAAATGAATTAAGACTTTGGGGTACTATTGGGAAGGCATGATTGGTTTTGAAATGTGAAGACATGAGATTCGGGAGGAGCCAGGGGTGGAATGATATGGTTTGGCTCTGGGTCCCCACCCAAATCTCATCTTGTAGCTCCCATAATTCCCATGTGTTGTGGGAGGCACTCAGTGGGAGATGGTTGAATCATGGGGGTGGGTCATTACCCTGCTGTTCTCATGATGGTGAGTCTGATGACAGCTGATGGTTTTAAAAATGGGAGTCTCCTCCCTGCACAAGCCCTTTGCCTGCTGCCATTCATGTAAGACATGACTTTCTCCTCTTTGCCTTGCATCATGATTGTGAGGCCTCCCCCAGCCACGTGGAACTGTAAGTCCATTAAACTTCTTTCCTGAATAAATTACCCAGTTTCAGGTATGTCTTTATCAGCAGTATGAAAATGGACTAATACCTATATCATTGGGCTGGAATCAAGGTGCCCACAGAGCTATGCTTTCTCTGGAGGTTCTAGGCAAGAAGCCATTCCTTACCTCCTCCAGCTGGGTTGGCTGCTGGCAGTCCTTGGCTTGTGGCCACACTGCCCTAGACTCTGCCTCTGTGGTCACACATCCCTGTCCTCTGTGTCTGTGTATAAAGTCTTCCTCTGCCCCCTCAGATTAGGACGCACATGTTTGCATTTAAGGACCATACAAATAATTCAAGATGATGTCTGTCTCGAGATTGTTAATTTAATCACATCACATCTGTAAGGCTTTACCCTTTTTAATGCCATATAAGGTAACAGTCTCAGGTTTCAAGAATGAGGATGTAGCTATATTTCGGGGGGAGGGGCATTATTAGCCTAACACAATCACTTTTAATTTATAAAGTGCTTCTATGCACATTTTCTCATGCCATTCTCAAAATCTTCATGAGAAGGATAAATCCTGTCTGACTGTTCTGACTCCACAGGTGGGGACAGTGACTTAGAGAGCTGAGGGCAGCCAGGTGCAAGTCTAGAAGAACCTCTGGGACCAGTCTATTCCCAAAAGGATGACTCCAAAGAGAATCACCCCATTTCTGAAACCAGCATGGTCCTAGATGCTGGCCTAGGCCCTGTCACTAAATAGCTTTGTGCTAACTGATGTCTCCTGAATGCATGGGGAGCCCAGAAAAGCATGTTCTTTGTAGTCAGACAAAGCTGCATCTGACTGTGTACTCTGTGAACTTGGGGACTACTCACCTTCCTTGAGCCTTAATTTCCTCATTTGTAAATGGGAATCATAGGAGAGGTAGGATAACATTTGCCAAACATGAATCCAACCCTCAGTCTTGAGATGCAAGAAACATTTTCTTCCTTTATGTTTCTACGTCAAATCCTACCTGGCTCCAACTTGACCACTTGGCAAGAATCCCCCAGCAGTCACCCAGGGCCACCCTTCTCTTCCCGGGGGACTTTATTGAGATTCAGGGAGGTAAGCAGCACAAGAATGAGCAGGTGAGGCTTTGGGCAGGTGAGGCCTTGGGTAGGTAGGCCTCAGGCAGGTGAGGCCGGGGCCATTCATTCACCACTGGTAACTCCTCGCCCAGGTTCCCACAGCCCACTGGGAGGTTTCCCAGAGGTTGCGATCCTGAGCAAGGCCACAAGGGACTCCTGGCACTGTCTCCACAGGGGTCCCCCCTGGTAGGTGAGGTCCCAGTGCCCACCACCCACAGGACCCTCAAGAGTGCATCCTGTTTCAGTCCAGGTGGGCCCCTCAATCTATCTTTAAAACCCAGAGCCTGTCCCTCTCCTGCCCTCAGGGATGACCTAGAGGAATGCCCTCAGGCTATTCCAAATCAGGATCTGTTTAGGGAGGTCTCCTGGAAGTCCTGACAAGTTCTCTTGTTTTCAGAGATTAAAACCCCCCAAACCTGTGTCTGTACCCCCGGAACCCCACAGGGAGTGAGGAAATTTCAGACTGGAAGAGTCTGGTTCCCCTGGGGGTGGGGTGGGTGTAAGAAAGAAAATTTCTTTTATTCCCTAGAACACATAACAAAGAAAAAAAAAAAACAAGAAACAATTTACCTTCCAGCACAGACCCTGGGACGCAGCAGATGTGTGCTACAGGTGACTTCCCTGCTGTGGCACCCCGCCCCTGCATTTTCCCTGGTCACTGTCCACCCAGGACCTGGAAGAGCATGAAGGCCCACAGATGGCAGGTGACAGTGCTGGTGATGGGAGGCACTGCCTCTTTGGTTCACCCCTTGGCTAGGAAGGAAGGGTCCGGCAGCACCACGGGACTAGGTATCCACTTAAACTTGGGGGAGCCTGGGCTTGTCTTGCTGCTTGGGTAGGGGGTGGTATTCTGCGATGTCAATCATGCTTCTTTCTCTGGCATTTCCTCCTGTCCTCCTTCCATCCCCTAATATAGGCAGCAGAAGAGCAAAACTTCAGATAATCTGCATTTGACTTCCACAGCCTAGGTCTTAGCACAGGAAAATATTTGAAAGAATGCAAATCGGTCAAAGCCAGTTTTTCTTACCCTGTGTCTAGATAACTTTCAGGGAGGGGGTTGAAGGAAGAAGTGAGAGGAAGAGAGAGCTTTGGCGCTTGTGGGAAGGAAGGAGAAGCAGACTCCTCTCTGGATTTGGGGGCTGAGAGCAGAGGAGACACTCACCTCCTATTCCCCAGGGAAGGCCTGGGAGCATGTGAAATCTTAGAACTGCCCTTGACTCATTATGATGCCAGAGCTATAGGGCAGAAACAGCCAGGTGTAGGTGTCTCTGGTGCAGGGAGGTTGAGAGTCCCCAGAGAGGCATAGAAGCAGCCAGATGGCTCCTGGGTGTTGAAGAGGGGCTGGAGATAGCAGGAACGCTGGTGGGTGGAGAGGGAGAGAGACCATGTGGCTGAGCTGGAAAGCAGGAGGCAGGTAGGGGTCTCCATGGATCATCAGGACTGGCTCAGGAACGGAGACCAGCAGGAAATGAAGACATGTTGGTGGCCAGGTGGTGAGATGACAGCCAGGATCAGACCCCTCTGCCTGACATCTTGGCCACATGTAAGCCACAAGTACACCCCCAGGGCTGGCTGAGAGAGAACTGAGTTGGTTAAAATGAGTTTTAGTGAAAGGAGGACTTGATAGAAATCCAGTTCACTTTTACTGAGCAGAGGTTACATTTCTTGCTCACCTGGCTTCCTAATGACTAGATTTTTCCAGCCCAATTTTTCCAGCAGATAATTAATTCACCTTTGAAGCCACCTGGTTCTGGTCACTTAATTGTAGAGGCACAGAAAGAGGTCACACACACTCATACACACTCACATACACATTCACGTACACACATCCCCATTATAGCAGAGGAACAGACAGAGATCCTACACACTCACACCCCCCATTATTGTAGAGGAACAGAGATCATACCCATACACACTCACACACACCCACTATTGTAGAGGAACAGAGATCACACACACTCATATACGCTCACACACACACACATTATTGTAGAAAAAAGAGATTATACACACACACCATTATTGTAGAGAAACAGAGATCACACACACCCAGACACACTCACACACCCCCATGATTGCAGAAGAACAAAGATCACACACACCCATTATTGTAGAGAAACAGAGATCACATACCTTCATACACACACTCACACACCCCCATTATTGTAGAGGAACAGAGATCACACACACTCATACACAAACAGATTGTTGTAGAGGAACACAGATCACACACTCATACACACACACACACCCATTATTGCAGAGGAACAGAGATCACACACACTCATACACACACACACCCCCATTATTGTAGAGGAACAGAGATCACACACACTCATACACACACACACACCCATTATTGCAGAGGAACAGAGATCACACACACTCATACACACACACACACCCATTATTGTAGAGGAACAGAGATCACACACACTCATACACACACACACCCCCATTATTGTAGAGGAACAGAGATCACACACACTCATACACACACACACACACCCATTATTGCAGAGGAACAGAGATCACACACACTCATACATACACACACCCCCCATTATTGTAGAGGAACAGAGATCACACACACTCATATACACCCATATTATTGAGGAACAGAGATCACACACACTCATACACACTCACACACACACATTGTAGAGGAAAAGAGATTATATACACTCACCATCACCATTATTGCAGAGAAACAGAGATCACACACACTTGTACATATTCACACACACACACCCATTATTGCAGAGGAACAGAGGTAACACGCAGTCATTCACACGCACACACACCCACTATTGTAGAGGAACAGAGATCACACACACCACATATTCCCATTATTGTAGAGAAACAGAGATCTCACACACACTCACACACACACCCATTATTGCAGAGGAACAGAGATCACACACACTCATACACACACACACACCCCTCCATTACTGTAGAGGAACAGAGATCACAGTCATACACACTCACACCCACATTATTACAGAGGAACAGAGCTCACACACACTCATACACACTTACAGACACCCACTATTTTAGAGGAACAGAGATCACACACACATACACACACATTATTGTGGAGGAACAGAGATCACACACACATACACACACCTCCATTATTGCAGAGGAACAGAGCTCACACACACTCATACACACTTACAGACACCCACTATTTTAGAGGAACAGAGATCACACACACTCACACACATCCCCATTATTGCAGAGGAACAGAGATCACACACACTTGTACACACTCACACACATTATTGTAGAGGAACAGAGATCACACACACATACACACACATTATTGTAGAGGAACAGAGCTCACACACACATAGACACACATTATTGTAGAGGAACAGAGCTCACACACATCGTACACACTCACACACATTATTGTAGAGGAACAGAGCTCACACACACATACACACACATTATTGTAGAGGAACAGAGATCACACACACTCACACACATTATTGTAGAGGAACAGAGATCACACACACATACACACACATTATTGTAGAGGAACAGAAATCACACACACACACACACTCACACACATTATTGTAGAGGAACAGAGATCACACACACATACACACACATTATTGTAGAGGAACAGAGCTCACACACACATAGACACACATTATTGTAGAGGAACGGAGCTCACACACATCGTACACACTCACACACATTATTGTAGAGGAACAGAGCTCACACACACATAGACACACATTATTGTAGAGGAACGGAGCTCACACACATCGTACACATTCACACATTATTGTAGAGGAACAGAGCTCACACACACATAGACACACATTATTGTAGAGGAACAGAGCTCACACACACTCATACACACACCTCCATTATTGCAGAGGAACAGAGCTCACACACTCATACACACTCGTACACACACACATACATTATCGTAGAGGAACAGGAACAGAGATCACACAGATACACACACATCATTGCAAAGGAACAGAGCTCACACACAGTCATACACACACACACACACACACACACACACACCCATTGTTTCTGCAGAAAGAGTTGTGCAGTCTTGCTTTCAGCATTTCAAAAGCTGTGAACAATGCTATCATTTGACAATAAAAGCACAAAAGGAGAGACATTTAAAAACTATTTCCCCCTCGGCAATTACTACCCCAAGCCTTTCCATGAGCTTAGGGATGGGGGGAGCAGAGAATGATGCCCACCTCTACCCTCCCTTCTCATCCAGTGTGGCTCTGAAATATCTTTTAATAAGAAGAAAGGTAAAATATTACAGAATTTATTTGTTTATTTGATAAATGTTTGGTAAGAACATAGACATTTACTGTGCATTTACCATGGCTGTGCAATCCTTTACAAAAAGTTGGCTTCCGGTAATCCTCCTGACAAGCCCTTGGGGTCATGGCTGTGATGTTTGGCCTGTTTCAGTCTTGTACCAAGGGCTAAGGATTCTAGAAAGAGCACCACCCAGCCTGCACCCTGCAGACGCTCATAGTTCAAGCAGCAGAGGTCAGCTCATATCCCCACCCTGCCAGAACACGTGGTCTGTGCAGACAGAGAAAGGAGCATTCAACTCTGACAGGCAGGAAGTCTTCCTGGAAGAGGTGATGCGTGAACTGGGACTTAAAGGGTAAACAGGAGTTTGTTGGGGGAAGGGCAGTTGGCAATATGATCATGTCAATTTTACCAAACGCGCCAAGGCCCTCTAACCGTACAAATTCTCCAGTGTGCCACAGGTTGGCTGCCCCCAGACTCTGTTCCCTTGTCCCTTTTGTGTGGGGTGCTGTCTGCCATCACCTGATTAATGAGCTCCCCCTCATCCTTCAAGTCTCAGCTGAGTGGCTGCTTGGTTGTGCTGGCTTCTGGACGGAATGAATCATGTTGGCTTGTACCTTCCCTGCCTCATCTGGGGAATGAGGTTGGATGAGTGAATGATCGAATGAGCGAATGCATAGTTATCTAACCCCCACTCCCCCTGCAAAAAAATGAGGAGGAATTGGAATGGTGTTGTTTTGCAGGGTCCCCTTGGATCGTTATATTAATCTAAATGTTTTCTGATTACTTGAGGAAAAGAGTCCTTTGTGCTGCAAGTAACACAGAAGATCAAATTACACAAAACGAACAAACAAACCACTACTGGGGCTCATTGTGAAGAAAAGGCGCCACTGGCTGGAAGTGAGGAGGTCCACATTCTAGTTCATGTAACTCCCCTCTCCGAACTTGGGGATCCTGTGACACATGCATGACACAGAGAATGAAAGATACAGGACACAGTGCAGTGCTGCGGGCTGGACTGCAGGCTTGGTGTGAGCACCAGGACAGCTCCCTGCAGGAAGAGGGCTGAGTCCTGGTGAAGTCCAGCTGCTGCGCCCGTCCATCTCCATGGAGACTTCCACTCACGTGCCATGCTGGAGGCTCAGGTTGGTATCCCCAGCCCCCAGCATGCCGCACCTCCACCTGCATGTCTCCCAGGCTCTTGAGAGTTGCACTGTCTCAAACAACACCCATTAGTGCTCTCTCCAGCCCCCTTCAAGCCTGTGACTCTGCCCTGTCTCCGTCACGGCCACAGTCACACACTCAGGTGTGCTGCCCGACATCTGGGCATCTTCATAATCTCCTCCCCCTCCTCTGGGCACTGAACCCTCAACCCCACTTGCTGAGGGTTTCTCATGTCACCTCCCTCTGGTGGACACACTCCTTGCTAGCCCTGTTCTTCCTCACCTGGACCTCTCAAGCAGCTTCCAGCTCCTTTCTCCTTCCAGGCCTTCCCCCTCCTATCCACCCTCCAGACCAGCAGTCAGAATCTCTTCCAGAAGTTAAATCAGACCTCATCGTGCTTCTCATTAAAACACCCCAGTGACTCCCGCTGTGTAGGATGGTGTTCAGCAGTAGTGAGTGTGTGATGCGCCCCTCGGGATCCGCCTACCCCCAGCCTCATCTCTAAAGTCCCCCCACCGATGCTTAGGACAATCCACCATGCCCTGACTTCAGCAGCCCTCTCCTCCCTCCCAACAACCCCCCATGGCTCTGCGTTTTCAGGGCCCAGGAATAGAGCATAAAATGGATTCTGGACCAAGACTTTCTGAATTCAAATCAGCTTGGTCACTAACTAGCCCTGGGCAACTTAGCTGTGTGGGTCTCCAAGTCCTCATCTGTAAAATGGGCATAATGATGGTACCTACTTCCTGAGGTCGCTGAAAGGATTAAATGCATCCATGAATGTCAAGTGCCCAGAACAGTGAGTGACACACAGTGAGCAGTCAAAAACAGCAGTGTCTAGTGCTACTTCACCGCCTCCGTGAAGCCCTCCTTGATGATCTCAGTGCAGAGTGATTTCTTCCTTCCTAGAACGTTTCAATAGTATTAGAGTGGCAGATATGGCACTTTAACCCAGATGGTCTGGCTTTGCCAACCAAATCCTTTGTATCCCACTGTGGAGCACCCCGATACTGCATCTGGCTCACGCACTGAACGGAGGAAGCAGAGAGCTCTCAGTGGAACGTCTGCATGTGGAGGTGCCGCAAGCCTGCAGAGGGTGGCATTCGAGTCTCTGTGTTGTCACACTTGGTTTCTCCACTAGGATGGGTGGGTTCAGAGGTCAATGGGAACAATCATGTTTTCTTCCCCACGCTCTTGTGGACTTAGCCAGCTGTCCCCAAATGCTACCCCCACCACCAAGCCCGAGCTGCTCCCCTAGATACAAGCTCCACCCTTTGACGGTTGCTGGGCCTGGCACCAGCCTGCCCACTGCACTGTGGATCAGGGCTGCGTGGGCGGTGGAGCAGTGTAAAAGCACCCTCCTCGGAGTCAGGCGCCCTGGTATGTGTCTAAGCATGGCCACATGGAGCTACAGGAGGTTCTTGGAGGTGGGGGGATGCCCCATGATATGATTTGGCTGTGTCCCCATACAAATCTCATCTTGAATTTCCATGTGTTGTGGGAGGGACCCGGTGGGAGGGGGTTGGATCATGGGGTCTTTCCCGTGATGTTCTCATGATAGTGAATAAATCTCATGAGATCTGATGGTTTTATAAGGGGGAGTTTCCCTGCACAAGCTCTCTCTCTTTGCCTGCTGCCATCCATGAAAGATGTGACTTGCTCCTCCTTGCCTTCCACCATGACTGTGAGTCTTCCTCAGCCACGTGGAACTGAGTCCATTAAACTTCTTTTTCTTCCCAGTCTTGGGTATGTCTTGATCAGCAGCATGAAAATGAACCAGTCCACCCCACTCCAAGGAGAGAAGGAACCCCCTTCTCTCTGCAGTTCCTGGAGCCTCCGCCTGGCCAGAGAAGGGTGAGGAGAAAGCTTCAAATTGGACATGAGATTGGAGTTTAAACTGGAAACAATTTTAATAATGAAAACAACCTGAAAGTTTTAGAATCTGCCCAAGAGACGCTTCCAGGATATGCTGAGCACCAGGAAGGGACAGCTGGGGCTGTACCGTTAGAGTGGCATTCAGAGAAGTCAAATGACTTGATACTCTCAGGCCACTCAGTGGAGGCTCGGTGTCCAGCTATAGCTGGTGGCTGAGAAGTGCTGTCCTGCCTGGGTTGGTATGGAGGGTCTGGCTCCTGTCCACCTCTGGGACCACACAGGCCTCCTACTGGGCCTCCTGATGGGGAAAACCAGGGCAATGGCTGAGACACCTAGGCTCTGATGGTCAAACTGAATGGCCGTGGACAGTCCACAGTGAGATGGCAGGTGTCTGCCTGGCAGATGTCCAGGTGAAGGAGCAGTGACCGCGTCTGCCTGAGTTTGGGTCGGGCTTCTGAATATGTTGTCCACATATGCAGGTGGAACACGGGACTGTTAGGTGGCTTCCCTGCCAGACTCCTGAGCTGGCTACTTCCCCCAAACACAAAGCTAGGCTGTCAATTACAGCATAAACACGGCAGGTGCATAATCCAACTGAGGCTATTACAAGAAAGAAAATTTGGTGAAAGATGCCCAGTGCATTGGGAAAGATGAAATGCCTCTTTCCATACGTATGAATGTTGTCCAGCTAGTAATCCACCATTTAGTGAACTTTCTTAATTAAATAAAGAGGTTATTTTAACGTTAGATCTGGAAAACCCTCATACCTCCAGCACATGGTTTCCATGAAATATCCCTCAACATGAAAATATAGACAGTTTTTTCTTCCAAAGTGAAATGCTGAGAGCCTTCCATTTCTGGTTTATTATGCTTTCTGTATCTCTGCTCATTTTTCACCAGTATTGCATTAAGTATTGATATTGATTTCTTGTAAATGGAACTGAAATAGATGGCCCACAGTTTTTGTTATTGTTCGGTGGCACTTGTATGTAATTTATTATGGCTGTAATGGAGGCTGCCCCTCGCTGCCACGGCTTAAATTAAATGTGCCACGCTCTGGCCTCTGCTCGTCACCTGCATCTCTCATTTGATAGCAAAAATTATTATGTATAAAGTTTCTCTTTCCTCCTCACCCCTTCCATAAGAAACAGTAACTATGCCCTCTGTATTGTTTTGAAAGTTTGTGTTGATGATGTCCATCATTAGTGAAAAATACGAAAGTAGAAAGAGAGAGGACAGTTTCCTCCTGGCAGCTGGGTTCTGTTTGGTTTCTGGGTGGCCTGGCAGACTGGAGACCTGGAGCTCTGGCCTGGTTTTACTTCAACACAATGGAGCGACCTTGGGCTAGTCCCCTGCTCCCTCTGACTGTGGTTTTCTGAAGATGTATCCATGGCTCACATATGTGCAGGGTTCTGATGACAGACCCTGCGGTCCAGGGCCAGGGAGCTAAGGTGCCCTTTCTTTGCTTGTGCATTTTCCCTGCAGGGAGTACCCAGGGATAAGCCGGTGAGATGGCAGGGTGGTATCTGAGTGGGCTCAGGCACCAGGCTGGCATGGCTGAGGACATCTCCTGAAGGCAAGGCAATGTACGTTTGCCTGGGGATGAGCAGATTAGAGTTTCCCATCCAAAATGGTAAGGGGCAGTGCAGGTCCACAGAGGAGGCAGATCTTGAAGCCAGCCAGGGAGTGGCCCCCTCCAAACAGGAAAGGACAAAGCAAGAACAAGGGGAAGTCTCCTGGCAAAAACCGCCCCCGCCAAAAAAACCCCAAACTGGAAATTCTCTTTCTCTTTCAGTTGAACATCTTGGCTGGGCCAGGCCAGAAGAGCCACACCAAATAATCTTGGGGAATAGCTCTCCGGCCATCCTTTTCCAGCACACGCAGGATTCTGCAAATGTTCTCTGTCTTCTCCAAGGCCCTGATCTCCCTTTCAGGCTTCTCTAGTGGGGGTTCCACTTCTGGCCTGTGTCTTTCACTGTGTCGGGGCTACTTTTGCGGGGATAAGAATAGGGTGAGAGGTACCAGGAACTATCATGACTGGGGTGAATAGGCAGGCCCAGTATTAACGTGGCGTGTGTGTGTGCGTTTGTGTGACTGTGTGCATGTGTGTGTGCGCGTTTGTGTGACTGTGTGCATATGTGTGTGTGTGGGGGCGTTTGTGCTACTGTATGCATGTGTTTGTGTGTGTGCGGTTGTATGACTGTGTGTGTGTGCGTTTGAATGACTGTGTGCATGTGTGCGTGTGCGTTTGTGTGACTGTGCGTGTGTGCGTTTGTGTGACTGTGTGCATGTGTGTGTGCGCATTTGTGACTGTGTGCATGTGTTTGTGTGTGTGCATTTGTGTGACTGTGTGCATGTGTGTGTGCACGTTTGTGTGACTGTGTACACGTGTTTGTGTGCGTTTGTGTGACTGTGTGCATGTGTGTGTGTTTGTGTGACTGTGTGCATGTGTGTTTGTGTGTGCGTTTGTGTGACTGTGTGTATATGTGTGTGTGCGTTTGTGTGACTGTGTGCATGTGTGTGTGCACGTTTGTGTGACTGTGTACACGTGTTTGTGTGCGTTTGTGTGACTGTGTGCATATGTGTGTTTGTGTGACTGTGTGCATGTGTGTTGTGCGTTTGTGTGACTGTGTGCATGTGTGTGTGCGTTTGTGTGACTGTGTGCATGCGTTTGTGTGACTGTGTGCATGTGTGTTTGTGTGTGCGTTTGTGTGACTGTGCATGTGTGTGTGTGCGTTTGTGTGACTGTGTGCATGTGTGTGTGTGCGTTTGTGTGACTGTGTGCATGTGTGTTTGTGTGTGTGTGTTTGTGTGACTGTGTGCATGTGTGTTTGTGTGTGTGCACTGCACCTCAAGTATAGGCATCTCTATTCCTGAGACAGCCCTTGCTAAAGACAGGCGCAAGTCACATGCTCTTAGATCTGATCATTTGGCTTATGTGGTTTTCAATTCACACTGATTGTCTGTTAGGCATAAAGGTTTCTAGAAAACTTTAAAAGTGCCTCACACAAGTCCCTTCTGCTCCTCTGCTTCTTAAAGAACGAACTTAGATTGTTGTGCATTCAGCATGGGGCAAAACAGTATGTATTAATGAGACTTTAATTTCTACTGGTAATGGGACCCACAGGCCTTGTACTGGGGTGGACACAGACCTTCTGTGGTGCCCTGTTGATCCTGGTTCTTCCTAGAAGATTGCCCTATGAAGGGCCCTTCTCTAGTTTCCTTCTCTGGCCTGGTAAGTCCCCATTCTTCCTCTAATTGCTTTGAATAGGTCAGCTGCGCTTCATTCTTCCTGTCCTCAGGCCCTTGTCGAAGGCGTCTGTGTGCTGAAGTCTGCGACATTTCCCAACATGCAGGATAAGGGCCCTTGTCTTCCAGTCTGACCACTTGTCTGTTCATGCATGCATGCATGCTTTCATTCATTCATTCATTCATTCATTCATTATTTGTGGAGAAAATGTATCAAAAAAAAGCACATGGTTTGGAGGCAGACATAACTCAGTAGTGTGCTGGAGTGGGATATTTCCAGATTGCAAAAGCAGATTGCTAAATTTTTAGGCGTTTTGCAGCTGGTTTTTAAACACATATTAAAAATGAAATTGTAGACAATTGCAATTAAATAAATTTATCAAAAACAAAAAAATACTCAAAAGTCATCATTTCCTACTTATTTTATAACATTGTATTACCATCTGTATCAGGTTTCCAAAGCTCTTCTGTGAAAGGGCAGATAGCATTCAGGCTTTGCTGGTCTCTGACACACTCTCCAGCTCTGCTGTTTAAGGTAAAGGCAGCCACAGATGATGCATCAAAGGCTGGGCGTGGCTGTGCTCCCATAAAACTATTTGTAAACATGTAGCACTAGATTTGGCCCACAGCCCAGGCCAAGTTTGCCAACTTCTAATCTATGCTTTTGAGGTTAGCTATATCTGTCGTATCCTCGTGGTGGAAATACTGTATAACGATTCTTCCGATTCCACCTTCCATGAGCTCATGCTGGCAGCTTGGAATCAGCCACGTTGAGAATATTCACACCACAGAAACTGGCAAACACTAAAAATCAGTTCTCTTTCCCCAGAGAACTGGCTAACACTCACGGGGACACCAGTGGGTGCATCTGAATCTTGACTCCATGTTGTATTAGCTGGGTGGCCTTAGGCACATGATTTACTCTCTGAGCTTTAGTTACTTTCAATAAAGGCAGAGACTGTGCCTATCCCAGAGGGTTGGCAAGGGCTGAAGCGGCACAAGGTGACCTAACGTGTGTAAAGCACACAGCATGAGGCCTGGTTTAAGGGGGATTCACAGTTGAGACAAGAGCAGGCTCTGGCCTCAGGAATTCTCAGGATCTTGGAAGGAAAAAGTATAGATCAATCATAGAACATGAAATAATCAACACCTACAGTGGAAATATCTGATCAGCCACTCTCCAGCCTGGGGACCTCTGACAACTGATTCTTGGGCCTCAGAGCTATGGTTTCCATCTCAACCACGACCCTTCAGGCAAGCCCTCTGCAACCCAGCCCCTGCTTCCACGTCCCACTGCTGACCCGACCATACACCTTGAGACCCCTCACCCTTTCTGATGCACAGTCATGCCCTGGAGTCCTTGCTCCCACTACCCCCACTTCGTACGGTTCCCTTTCCTGCCCCTGTCTCTGGACTTAGCTCACAGGAAGCCTCTCTCAGTAGCTTCTCAGCCACTCCCAGGCAGATCTCCCATCCACAGGCCCCTATATCCTTGAGAGGGGATTCCAATTCTTCCTAGTGGCCTATGAGGCCCTGCACGGTCTGGACCCCCGTATGAACCATGTTTGGCATTTTCTATATTTTATGATGCTTTGACATCTTGGGGACCTTGCTGGCCAGAAGCAACTTGCTGTGAGCTCACCACTCACGTGCAACCAACCAGTCGAGGGCCCATTCTTCACTCACCTCTTCTATCTCACTCACACGTTAACCAATATTTCCCCCCGCCCTAACCTATCCCTAGAGGCAGGTGCCGAGCATCTAGGGACCACCCCAGAGCCCAGAGGCGCCCCCCGACATGATTCGGACTAGCCAGTCCTGGGCTGTTTCCTCTGCCCGCCTGGTCCTTCCCCAGGAAATCACAATGCGGCTCTGCTGGCCCAGGCTTCCGCCTCACTCCTTCTGTGTCCTGGCCCTACCTGGTCCTTCCCCTCATGGTTCTGTGTGGTGCTGCCTGCCCCTACCCCAGGATGTCAGTCAGAAATACTTTTTTTCAGAGTCTCTGACCTCTCTATGTTGTCACTCAATTGCCTCTATAAATTAAATCTGGGGTACAATCCTGAAACACCCTCCATCATCTCCCCCAGGCTCCTCTCCTAACCTGCCCCCAAGCACCTCATTCCAGATGCACTGGGTGCATGCTGCCCCACAGGCGTGCTGCACTCGGGCCTGCCCCAGGGCCTTTGCACTTGCCTCTCCCCTCTGCCGGCAATGCTCCACCCCCAGGCATTCTCATGGATCAGCCCCTCACTATGGAAAGACTCTGTCTTGTTGGTGCTTTATCAGAGGACAGCCCCATATATATATATATATATATATTTTTTTTTTTTTTTTTTTGCGTTTTTGAAAGTTAGTATTGATTTACATTTCAGAGTAAACAATCGATGTGACATTATTGATTAGTAATATGAATACTAAATTTTTAATGCAATTTCCTCATGTTATATGGTTTTGTTATTTATTTATTTATTTATTTTTTAATTGCATTTTAGGTTTTGGGGTACATGTGAAGAACATGTAAGATTATTGCATAGGTACACACATGGCAGTGTGGTTTGCTGCCTTCCTCCCCCATCACCTATATCTGGCATTTCTCCCCATGTTATCCCTCCCCAACTTCCCACCCCCCCACTGTCCCTCCCCATTTCCCCCCAACAGACCCCAGTGTGTGATGCTCCCCTCCCTGTGTCCATGTGTTCTCATTGTTCAGCGCCCACCTATGAGTGAGAACATGCAGTGTTTGATTTTCTGTTCTTGTGTCAGTTTGCTGAGAATGATGGTTTCCAGGTTCATCCATATCCCTACAAAGTACACAAACTCAACGTTTTTTATGGCTGCATAGTATTCCATGGCGTATATGTGCCACATTTTCCTTGTCCAGTCTATCATTGATGGGCATTTGGGTTGGTTCCAGGTCTTTGCTATTGTAAACAGTGCTGCAATGAACATTTGTGTGCATGTGTCCTTATAATAGAATGATTTATAATCCTTTGGATATATACCCAGTAATGGGATTGCTGGGTCGAATGGAATTTCTATTTCTAGGTCCTTGAGGAATCGCCACACTGTCTTCCACAATGGTTGAACTAATTTACACTCCCCACCAACAGTGTAAAAGTGTTCCTATTTCTCCACATCCTCTCCAGCATCTGTTGTCTCCAGATATTTTAATGATCGCCATTCTAACTGGCATGAGATGGTATCTCAATGTGGTTTTGATTTGCATTTCTCTAATGACCAGTGATGATGAGCATTTTTTCATATGTTTGTTGGCCTCATATATGTCTTCTTTTGTAAAGTGTCTGTTCATAGCCTTTGCCCACTTTTGAATGGGCTTGTTTTTTCTTATAAATCTGTTTTAGTTCTTTGTAGATTCTGGATATTAGCCCTTTGTCAGATGGGTAGATTGCAAAAAATTTTTCCCATTCTGTTGGTTGCTGATTCACTCTAATGACTGTTTCTTTTGCTGTGCAGAAGCTATGGAATTTGATTAGGTCCCATTTGTCTATTTTGGCTTTTGTTGCCAATGCTTTTGGTATTTTAGTCATGAAGTCCTTGCCTATGCCTATGTCCTGAATGGTTTTGCCTCGGTTTTCTTCTAGGGTTTTTATGGTGTTAGGTCTTATGTTTAAGTCTTTAATCCATCTGGAGTTAATTTTAGTGTAAGGTGTCAGGAAGGGGTCCATTTTCTGCTTTCTGCACACTGCTAGCCAGTTTTCCCAACACCATTTATTAAACAGGGAATCCCTTCCCCCATTGCTTGTTTTTGTGAGGTTTGTCAAAGATCAGATGGTTATAGATGTGTGGCGTTGCCTCTGAGGCCTCTGTTTTGTTCCATTGGTCTATATCTCTGTTTTGGTACCAGTACCATGCTGTTTTGATTACTGTAGCCTTGTAGTATAGTTGAAGTCAGGTAGTGTGATGCCTCCAGCTTTGTTCTTTTTGCTTAGAATTGACTTGGCTATGCACAGCCCCATATTCTCTGTTAGAAAGCTCATTCTACCATACTTACCCGCACTCCCTATTCAATAACCTGCTTTATATCTTGATGTCCTGCCAACCCCTGCCATCAAGACATTTGTTTATTTCTGTCCCTCCTTCTTGAGCACAAGCCCCAGGAAGGCAAGAATAGTTTTGTTCAACTTGCAGCTACATCCCTATGACTTAGAGCAGTACCCAGGTTGGAGTAGCGGCTCAGGGAGTATTTGGTGCCTCCTCTGGGGGAGAGGAAGGCCTCTCTGTGCACCTTCAAGCTGGCACCGATCACCTGCTCACAGACGTCGTGTGTGGGTGGCCCCACTGGGGCAGGGACTGGGCCCCTTTGTCTTGGCATCTCCCTGCCACAGTGAGGTGAGTAGGGAGGCCCAGCTTGGGTTTGTGGACTTGTTGGTGTCTCCATATCAGGAGAGAGCTCAGAGTAGGGAGTGGATGTTTCCCATTAATGGGAATAACGGAGGTTTCTTACAGGGAGGAATATGGGATTGGGCAGAAAGAGAAAAGAAGGGAGGTGCCTGGAATTATAGGCACCAGATGGGCGGGGTGAGAGAAGCACTGCGGGCACAGATACTGAGGCAGGCAGGGGCTCTGACGAACCGCTGCCCCACCTCTAGCCTCAGTTTCTGCTCCAGGTCTCGGGTAGTCTGCTCCCTGCAGAGACACGCTCCCTCCTGCCTCAGGACCTTGGCACATGCAGCTACCTCCTGTAAAATATCCTTCCCACCCCTGACTCCACCACCAGCAGCACTGCCCTCTCCATTCATCCTTTCACTCCCAGCTCAAAGGTCAGAGAAGCCTGCTCTGCCCTCCCAGACCCTGTCAGGGTCCTCTCCCCACCTCCTCCCACATTACTGTATTTTTCCTTGGTGAGGGATGGAATGTTACAGTTGGAGGTGAGTACGTCCATTAGGATTTGGGTTAACATTGCTCTCCCTTCTTGAATGGAAGTACAGGAGCACATGGGCCATGTCTAGTTTACTCAGAGCCAAATCTCCAGCTCCTAGTACATGCCTGGCACATAACGGGTCTTGGCATGCAGGGGTTGGCTGAGTGAGATCCAGCCTGGGAGTCACCAGAATGCACTGGGGTGTCATGGGAGACCAGGCAGACAAAGCTGGTGGGACTTCCTGGAAGGATCTGAGTCACAGTCACAGAGTCCCTCCTGCCAAATACCCAAGGTCAGGCAGCACGTGAGTGTATAGGGGTCCTCCGTACAGGGATGACATGGGTCCCTACACCTCCTTTTCATCAGCTCTGCCTGGCAGAACTAGACCAGCTTTTGGAAATGAAACCCACATAGGCAATAGGTTTGTTTGAGGCTTTAACAAATCAGGCCTTTTAATATCAGAAAGCCAGGCAGCGTGGCTGCAAATTGGAGAGATCATTTTCGTTTAGCTCTTGGTAAATAGCTTTGTATGGAGGAAAGTGGAGCCAGGCCCAAGAGCAAGAAAAATGCAGGTCAGCAGTCTGGGTCTGTCTAAATCTAAAAGATGCAAAAAGTCTTGTATCCTAAGACCGCAAGGCTGGGTTCTGGAGCCGTGTCACACGTGGGCATTGAGCCTCGATAGCTCTGAAATTGGGGCTGGACCTCCAGCCAGCTGCAGAGGCCTGACCAGTGCCTCGTTAGGCTCAGCACCTAACACCGGGGCGCCTGTATGTGATGTGGGGGCTTGCAGAGGCTGAAGTGAGGGGTTCTTTTTTCAGCAGCTTCCACTGTGATTTTTACGGCGGATTCACATTCCTCCAGAGCATAGAATCAGCTGACCGGTTACCAGGATATTCCCAGGGCCTGGATCGGCATCCACCCTGCCTTCCCAAGGAATCAAGGAAGGTAGGGAGGGAAGAAGAGATGGAAGAGGGAGGGTAGAGGGAAGGTAACAGGGGAAGGGGTTCCTTATTCTCCCTCAACCCCGTATTTTACTATGACAAGGATTTCTTGCCTTTTTCCTGCTCATGAAACTTCCTAGGCTACATCACCTTTTGGGTGAAGCAAGGTCATATGGTCCCTGAGGCCGCCATCCCTTTCCAGCTCTCACTTCCTCTTCTCCTCCCTTGTGGCTCCATCACCTCAGGAGGAATCTCTGTCTTGTCATCTGTAAAGATGATAGCTCACTTCTCTCATTATTTGGATTGTTGAAAGACAGAACTGAAAGTCAGAACTCAAAGAGGAATAAGGCCATGGGCAGGGCCACACAGAGGTCAGTCCAGGCGGCAACATTACGGGAGATTAGTTAGGAAGCCCTTAGACTCTCCTTCTAGTGCTTGACCAAAAAAGCGGAAGTGAGTATTTCATCTGGATTCTCATCTGCTTCTTACCTTGGTTTCCCTGCCTAAAGTTGAACAGTAAACCATGTCTGAAAACACAAGCCATACGGGAGTCTCCCATCTCTTCCTTCAAGCTTGCACACGTTTCTGTGAAACTGGGGAACTGGCGTAGGAACTGGCATGCAGTGTTTGAAAAGCCCCCTGGAAGGTATTTCCAAGCACAGCTGGAATATGAAGCCCTCAGCAACTGGATGGAGGGGGACACTGTGCTTCAAGCCCAGCAGCATTAGAGAATCTACTGGGTGCCAGTGGGCAACAGTGTCACCTTTTACAGAGGCTCTACAGGTCTCCATCCTTGCTGCCCCTTGTTGGTCTGTTAGGAATGGCACCACCACCACGATCATCATCCCCCACTTACTCACTCACGTACCGAGTGGTCGTGGTGCACCAGGCTCTGTGGCCAAGAGCTCCACGTTCCTCTCAGGGTGCCAAGGTTTTGTGTTGGCCCAAAATGTGCTTGTTCTGTGACCTTGGATAGGTTGTTCAATGTGGCCTCAGGTATCTCACCTATAAAATGGGAATAATAATAATACCCACCTTCAACGTCATCATGAGGATTAAATGAGCTATATGCATAAAACTCATTGCAGACATGTGGCTATAGTAAGTGGTCACTAAATGTCGGTTTCTGTTATGAACGCTAGTGGACCTCCCAATAACCCTGCATGGTAGGTTATTATCATCCAAATCTTCCATGTGAGGAAACTGAGGCTTACAGAGGTTTGGCAGCGTGACCATGGGCTCAGAGCTGGGAAGTGGTGGTGCTGGGATGAAAAGCTAGGCAAGCTCACTTTCCCATTCTTAGTTATCACTGTGAAGGGAAGCATGGAGGCCTTATTTCCATCGTCTCCTTTTGTGGGAAGACTTACAAAATGCCACTAAGCAGTGTCCCTCTCATTGAACATTTTTGTACACATCTCCCAGTGCACACCTACAGGACATGTACCCAAGAGTGGGATTATCGTGTCACAGGCAGGATGACAACATAACTTTACTGTTCAATCCAGGACACTTTTGAGAGTATAAGGGGTTGCTAATATTTATGCTGGGGTAACAGATGTTTTTTCAGGGTAATCTGGTTTACCATGTACATGTATTTTAAACACAATATTTAATGAAAAACATAAGACTTTAGAAAACTTTTTAACCCCCATGCATTCCCCTCATACTTATGACTTACAGGCTGTGGTTTTTTAGTATTTTAGTTCAGTATTTAGTTAAAATAGAAATGTGTGTAGATTTACCTGTATGTTTTCCATTTGATTTGCTCACAGTTCCTTCTTGTAGCATAGACACATTTTCTGTTATCTTTTAGTTTTTTCCCTAATGAATGTCTTTTAGATGTTGTTTTACTGACATAGATCTGTTGGTGGCAAGCATTGTGTTTATAAAATTTTATGAAATTACTTTTTATTTCAAACCACGTTGGGTACATATTTTAGGCAGGTTAACATTTATTTTCTCTCAGTACTGAAATGGTATGGTTCCATTGTTTCCTGGTTGTTATTATCATTGTTGAGAAGTCTGCTGTCATTTTAATGTCTTTATGGGTGATCTGTCTTTTCTTTCTGGCTGTTTTTTAATATTGTATCTTTGTCTTCAGTGTTCTGCAGTTTCAATGCACTGTATCTACACATATCTTTTATTCTTTTTGGTTGTATGCTTCCTAGATTTATGGATTCATGTCTTTTATCAGTTTGGGAAATTTCTTGACTACTTTCTTCTGAAGAAATTCAATTTTCTATATTCTTTCCTTCTGGGATTTATCAGATATGATTTCGAACTTTTAATTTTAGCCTTCATAGAGCTTAACTTCTCTTTCATATTTTCCATCTCCTTGACTCAAGTACTACACTAATAGGTAATTTCTTCAGCTCTGTATTCCAATTTGCTAATCTCTCTTCAGTTGTGTCTCAACTATTATTTAACTCATGCATTGTATTTCTGATTTCAACAATAGTTCCATTCCTAAGAGTTCTACTGGGTTATTTCTCAGATATTTTTGTAACTTTGATAGTCTTTTGTTGCTTGCTTATTTTTGTAATGCCAATTTTAATTTCCTTTCATGCAATATTATTTCATATTCTCTAACTAACAATTGTAATTTCTGAAATATTGGCATTCCAAGTTTATTGTTGGATGTGTTCAGTAAGTTTAAATCATAGTGACTTGTTTTCTTGTGTATATGGTGGTCTTTTGTTATGGGGCCATATTCGTATGTGCTTAACTGGTGGGAATCCTATAGATCTAAATGCTTTCCTCCAAAAAGTCTTTGTATTAGATTTCTTTCTGAGACTTAAAAAGGGCTACGAATGTGAGGTCACTTTACATTGCCGAGGTCTGTAATTTAGTATGGTAGTTTAGGCTTAGCTCCTCTGCCTTGCTGATGGCCCAGGGCTTGGTGTCTCAGTTGCAGAGCTGATATTGACATTTGTACTCAGTGCAACCCCATCTTTCCATCTGCTTCATGCCAATTTTCTTTAGCTCAGGTTTGTTTCTCTTTGGGGTGGGAAGGAGATCCTTGGACATTGAACTTATGTCTTACAAATATACCAATAAAATAAGTGCAGCAGGACAGCCCTTTGGATAATATTGGCTTCCGTATTGCTGGAAACAGAAGTCCAGATGCATACATTTTCCAGGGATGAAGTGTCCGTACCTAGAAAATGGGCAAGACAATACTGACTCCTTCATGAAACTGCTGAGAAGATAAAGTAACTGATGTGGTGGCTTTCCAGAGAAGTGGCTACCGATGCTCCCCTATTCTCTTGCCACACCCCTGTTTCCTGAAAGTGGACTGACCTTCTCTTTACTCACATTTCTGATGAGCCATAGGCCAGGAAGCCTTGAATTGTGGAGGTTTCTGGGCCATTGCTTTAGCTACTCACTCCTTTCTTCTCAACATCCATCATCTCTCTACAACTGATTCTAACCTGCTTCTAGTTCATCTTGTCCCACAGCCCTAAACCCTTGGCTTTGTAACTCTGAAACCTCCTCTTTGCTTTTGCTTTTCTCCCCCCTCTGCTCTCACTGTGTTAGGCACTCTTTCTCTTGCTGGCATTTGGACTTCACCCTCCTAGTTCTGACTTAACTAATCTCTCCAGTCTTAGCCCCTCTTGTCATCTTGGCAAGAAATTCTTTGCACTAGCCTCACCCTATGGAGTCCAGCCAGTTCCAGAGGCTGATAGAGTGAAGGGATGTTGGATATGTTACAAGCATTTTTATGGTTAACTTCTGTGATGAAAAGATCATTTCATCATATTGAAATCACACTAAACATTATTGTTGAGTGGGTAAGTGGGAGAGACATTTTACTTTGTACTTAAATATCTGTTTTTATTTATAAGTCACACATACATCTCTTTCCCATTCCACTTCACCTCCTCCTTTTCCCTCCAAGCATTTAGGAACAAAGAGGTTTCTAAATCCAGTATAAGTGAAAGAGCCTGAAAACCTGTCAACAGATTAAACAAAGGAGTAAGTCTTCATGAGTTGGGTTGGGCAATGACTTGATATTCACTCAAAGCCCAAGCAACAAGAGGAAGAAATAGACAAATTGAACTCATAAAAATTAAAAACTTTTGTACCACAAGTGACATCATTAACAAAGTGGAAAGACAATCCATAAAATGGGAAAAATATTTGCAAATAATGTATCTGATAAGGGACTTGTATATTGAAGATATTTAAAAAAGTACAACTCAGTAATAAAAAAGACAAATAATGCAATCTTACAAATGGGCAAAGGACCTGAATAGACATTCCTCCAAAGAAGAGAAACAAATGGCCAGTAAGCACATAGAAAGATGCTCAGTATTGTTAGTCACTAAAGAAATACAAATCTAAACCACTGTAAGATAGCACTACATACCCACAAGATGTCTAGAGCCAAAAAGACAGACAATAGTAAGTGTTGATGAAGATGTGGAGAAATTACGACATTCATGCATTGCTGGTGGGAATGTGAAATGGTGCAGCTACTTTGGAAAACAGTGTGGGAGTTCCAAGTTAAACAGAGTTGCCATGTGACCTAGCAATTCCACTCCTAGGTATATATCTGAGAAATGAAACACATGTCCTCGTGAAAACTTGTCCATGAACGTTCATAGCAGTATTATTCATAATAGCCACAAAGCAGAACAACCCAAGTGCCCATCATCTCATGAATGGATAAACAAAATGTGGTTTATTCATACAATGGAATATTATTTGGCAATAAAAAGTAACAGAAAATGGATATAAGCAACACTACTACAACATTAATGGAGTGGAGACTTTACAAAAGACCACATACTTACTGAATGACTTCACTCATACAAAGGGTCCAGAATAGACGAACCTGTAGAGATGGAAAGGAGATTCCTTGTAGGGCTGGGGGAGGTAGGTGAGAGTAACTGGGAGTACCTGCTCATGGGTACTGGGTTTCTTTGTCAGGTTATGGAAATGTTCTAAACTCGAGCTGTGATTATGGTTATACAACTCTATACTAAGAACACTGTTTTGAGTGAATCATATGACAGATAAATTTTATATCAATAAAGCTGGTTTTATTTTATATATTTTTTAAAATTTGGCAGTTCTTTTCCTTGTCTAGAAATTTAATTCATCTCTGTTAACAAAATGTTCCATTAAAATTAGGGCTGCCAGATTTAGCAAATAACAGTACAGGAAGCCCAGTTAAACTTGAATTTCTGACAAATAAGGGATAATGTTTTAGTTATAAGTTTGTCCCAATATTGCATGAGACAAACTTATTATGACAAATCATCTGTTGTTTATTTAAAATTTAACTGAGTGCCCTATGTTTTAGCTGGTTCTCCCAATTAAAATGTAATGCAAACCACAGCCTTTTAATATAGAACTATATCATTTTCAAAATCATCATCTCTCTCTTCATATAAATCCTGTAACTCCAGTACCGGAGGTGACATTGTTTCCATCTTACAGAGCTTGAACCAGACCTAGACAGATAAAATGAATGTGACCGTTCATTTTATCCATGTGACCCAGTGATGATCTGAACCCAGGTCTGCCTGACTCCCAAAGCCAGGCCCCCTCTACTGGAAGGCAGGGCCCACGGCCACCTTACTGCAGTCAATGGTGAGAAACCTGGTTCTCTCCTCGTTTGTGTAAGGGATGGGGGTAGTCTGAAACCTTCAATCCCCATAGCATTCCCAGCAGGAGCTCTGAAGCCTGTTTGCTGAGGGTGCTGGCAAAACAGAACAGCAAGTTCCCATTAGAATGTTCTTTTCTGGGAGGAGATAACAGGATAATAGGTATGTTACTTGCTTCCTGTAAAATGATGAGTGACAAAGAGTCACTTGAGATTAGAGTAATTCAGAACGAGTTAAGCCAATACCTGTGCCCCTTAGAGATCAATTTTTGTTTTGAGGCGAGAAAGGGGAAGATGAAAGAGATTTAAAATAAAATTCAGTGTTCCCTTCCCAACCTCAACAAAGCTCGAGGGCTTGGGGGGGGAGGTCTCCAAGTGCCTGGGGAGAGATGGTAAATGTGGATGAGGGCAGAATATCCCTGAAATTAAAGACATGTAGCTTAGGGACAAATGATACGTCTGCACTGGATTCCCTGATATTGCCTACATGAAATCTCTGCACTGAATTCCAGTCTCAGGAAGAAACTGGATGCAGACATGATGTTCTGAAGATGTTTTATATCTTGAATGGGGTATAGTAAAAAATTAAACAGGCCGCTTGGGGGATGAAATTATATTTTTCCCCTGCTCTTCAGTCATCATAACAAATTCCCTGATGGTTGGGTCAATGGGGTACCCTCTTCTAGGGCAACCTACTGTAATGCAATAGTGAGTTTTACTCTGGGATTTATATGATAAAGATAGTAGTTCCTAAATAGTGGTCATTCCGACTGCATCTGAATCATCGAGGAGGTTTCTAAAATATGAATTCCTGGAATTCAATCCTATAGATTCTGATTCAGCAGGCCTGGCTTGAAGTCCAGGAATCTATGATCCTTATTAATAGCAAGCCCCCAAATGGTTTTGGTGAACAGCCAGACTGGAGACCCTGGTAGAGGTGAAGTGTCAAGATGCTCTATGCCATAATTAAAAGATTTGCATTAGACAAGGTCAGGATGTAAGTGGTCTTTGTTTTCTGCAAAAAGACCTTGCTTTTTGCCATGGATCTGTTCATGACATGAAACAATTTTTTTAAGAAGCCAAATTGTGCTATAAATATATTAGGACAAATGACTTTTTAAGGAAGTCTTGCGGGGGAAGCTTTTTATAAGGCATAGAGCCCATTTGTCATCTAAAAACTTTTCCCCCAAAGCAAATTAGATGGAATGGAAAGCACCGTGCCCCAGGAGTACAGACAGCAGGGTTCGAGCTGCAGCCCTTCCTGGTTTTGAGCTGGATGAACTTGGACTCATGGCTTAATTGTCTGGGACTCGAGCTTCCGAGGAGGTGGCAGGATGGTGGGGATGGAGGGAGCCAGCTAGGGGAGTAAAGAGGGAGGTAGGTGGAGGATCTCAAAGCCTCTTTTCAGCTTCTACACTTTCTTAGGGAATCCTATTATATTTTTCTTATTCTATTTCAGTTTTTGCAAAGCAGTTCATGATTGCTTCTACAGCCAAATAGCCAACACCCATCCCTGACTCCAGCCCAGTTTGTAATTAGGCATCACGGGCAGACTCAGGCTGTTCTTGACTCCTGGCCAGAAGCTCTGGTCTTTTGTATAAATACATAGGACAGATCTTAAGTGAATATGTGTTATTTAAAACCCCAGAATTTCAGGGTGATTTTAGTCTACCAAACAGATTCTCTTGCCTGTAGCCATGGACTTTTTTTTCCTTGAGACATATGTTTCTCCATTTAGTATCCCAATGGCCCAGGAGTCCACTGCACCTGTGGGATCCTGAAGGTCATCAGAGGTGCTAGCTCAGCTGTGCCTCACTTAAATAGCCCTTCCTTGGCGCTGCCTGTGCAGACGCCTGCCCAGTGGCGAAGGCTGCCTTCTACCTGGGATCTGTTCTTCACTTGAGGCCTGAACATGAAGGCCAAATTCCTCTCCAGTGTCATCAGGAGAACAAATTTATTTCCTCTGCATATTACCTTGTCACTTTTCTTTTTGCCTTCCAATTTTCTGGCTAGCCAGAGTCACATGCCGGGCTCGTGAGGTCTTCCTTATTTGATTATATTCATTGATTGTAGCCTGGTTGCACTTATGAGCCTTGAGAGTTCTGGAGTTCTCAGGAATTGATCAACATCATACTCAGGAAAAATATCGAACTTGGATAAAAAGCACATCTTAAAAAGCAGCTCTGTCTGATTTCTGATGTTGTTGTTACAGCAAAGTGATGCATTCACCACCTGCTTCTGACAGTGTTACTGGCTTGAGTGTCAATTGAACCTACAGCCAAGGTCAGATACAGTGTGTAGTTGGGATCCAGGAAGCTGGGAATTAATCTCAGTATCATCCAGGCACTTATGATGCAACTGGAGTTGGGTGATCAATATCTTTTTGAATACCCTTGATACTGCATTCTTGGGTCAGTATCGGTTGTCATAAAATTCATTGTGATCTCTCAGAAACCTGTTTAAATACACATTAGTAACCCGTGTGATCCAAAGTTGAGGTCACAACTATGAAAGTCACTGCAATGCTTTTAGCAGGAAGAGAAAGAGCTGTGATGATGGAGACGTTGTCAGCTGCTGACTTCACCTCAGCACAGAAGCCAGTATGGAATTTAAGGGGGTGCTGCTCTGTAGTCAGATTTTAACTCATTTCAAAGGTCCACAAAATAAGAGATTTGTACTTAAATTTTACCCATGGCCCTAGAAAAAGATTGTAAATTGCAGGGGTTTAGCTGTAATTCACAAGCAGCCCCTTTGAGAATTTAGCCAATGGCTAAAGGCACACCAGATGCACCCTAATGTTTAGGAGTCTGCTCACAGAATGAGAGAATGGGGGGAGTTTCCAGTCATCAGGTGACCCCAGATTCTGCATTCACATGTCTACTGCTGCTCCATGCCTTTGTCTTGCAGGCAAAACCCAGATTTCTTACTCGACTTGTGGAGGGTTCGGTGCTCAACTGGCTGCCAGGGGGAGTGTAGAAATTTCATGGATTATCCTTCACATCAAGATGGCACAAACAGGTGTCTGCTGAATTCTCTCTCTACCAAAGGAATGCGAATAAAACAACCACCACCCTAAATATTTAAGGATAGTGGACTATTGTACTTTATGTCCTATAATTTGTGTGATTCCAGTTGCTTGCCTTTAAGAGAAGGAAGGAAAGAGAGAGATGAGACAGAGACAGAGAGAGAGAGAGACTGATTGATCTGTCTCCTCCTTGGAGTATATCTGGGATGGAGGCAGTGAATCTGACATTCCCACCTGTCTCCATTTCTGTGGGTTGTGCTGTCTGCCCCTCCCAGTGGGGGTCATCTAACCATACTGAGTGAGATTCTACAGTTTAAAGATAGTTGTGCAACATTGCTCCTAAATGCAAGTCAACTCGGTGGTCAAATTAGGCCAGAGGAAACCTGGCAGGGCTAGATTTTGAGAGACAGAATGCTGGCGTCCTGCAGGTGCCTTCTAATGGATTTTCCAAGGCTGTGGTTGGCTCTACGTGATTAGAGCCCCACACAGCCTTTTAGAACCTGATCCCTAATGAAGTTCATCTATGAGGCAATCCTTTGCTTTTCATCAGCTGTACTCTTAGGGTAAGAGTTTTGTATCTCATTTCACACCCCAGACATCCTCTTGAGGTAAGTAGAGCAGGCACTTACTATTACCCTGATTTTTACAGATGAAGAAATGTTTGGATTTTCCCAATCAGCCTATGAGTCACAGCTGGGCTCTGCCCCAGCCTGCACGTCCCTAATCCTTCACTCTCCACTTTGCAGGTTTCCTCAGGATGCTAAGTCTTAGATTCTTCTGCCAGCCAGTAGGTGAGTCCACAGGCCTCAATATTTACCTCCAAGCCACCTAGCAGCAGTCATTATCATGGTATCCCTATTGGGCACTGATATGGTTCGGATTTGTGACCCTGCTCAAATTTCCTGCTGAATTGTAATCCCCAGTGTTGGAGGAGGAGCCTGGTTGGGAAGACTCGCTAATGGGGCGCATTTCCCCCCTTGCTGTTCTCGTGATAGTGAGTGAGTTCTCACGAGATCTGGTTGTTTAAAGGAGACTCCCCTTCACGCTCGTCCTCCTGCTCTGGCTGCGTAAGGTGTTCCTGCTTCCCCTTCACCTTCTGCCGTGATTGTGAGTTTCCTGAGGCCTTCCCAGAAGCAGCAGCCTGTACAGCCTGCAGAACCGTGAGCCGATTAAATCTCTTTTCTTAGTTACCCAATCTCCGGTAGTTCTTTATAGCAGTGTGAGAATGAACTAATACAGGCACTTATGGTTCTGACAGGGTGCTAAGGACTTTACATATTTCATCTCATTTAATTTTCAGAGAACTTTATTGGTTAGTTATCATTATTATGCCCACATTACAGATGAGGAAAGTGAGGCTTTAAGAACTACGTCGTCTACAGGCCCTGAGATGCTCACTATATTTGCTTCCTGGGGCTGCCATGAAAAAGGTAGCACAAGCTGGGTGGCTTAAGACAAAACTAATGTGTTCACTCACAGTTCTGGAGACTAAGTTTGAAAGCGAGGTATCTGCAGGGCCGTGGTCTCCCCAAAGCCTCTGTGAGGGGATTCTTTCTGGCTTCTTCTTAGCTTGTGGCGATTGCTGGTAATTCTTGGCCTCCCTTTCATGTAGCAGTATCACAGCAGTCTCAGCCTCTGTCATCCCACGGCTGTCTTCCCTCTGTGTCTCTGTGTGTCTCTTCTTCTAATAGGGACATCTGTCATATTGAATTAAGGGCTCCCCTTTCCAGGATGACATCGTCTTAATCAAGTTAATTACACCTGCTACTGTTCTAGTTCTAAATGGTATCATATTCCAGGGTTCTGGAAAGCATACACATTTTGGGGGAGACACTACTTAACCAGGTACATTCTTTAATCCTATTTCTTCTTCCTGGACACACAGGAAGGCCACTCTTCCTAGTCTCCCTTGCAATTAGGTTGGGTTCATGTTCCTGCCTTCTGGTCAACAGAAGGAGAGCAGAAGCAATGCTCATCATTCCAGGGTTGGCCATAAAACACCTGTGCAATCTTCCACATACTTCATTCATCAGCAGATTAAATTTGGGGGAGTCAGTGAATGACTCTAAGGAGGCCCTAGAAGGTGGAAATGCCCTAAGTTGGAAAAAGCAGAGATCCTGCATCACAGCATGGAGGGCTTTCTTCTGAGGACTAAGTGAATTAAAGAAATAAACCTTTACTATGCTGAGCCTCAGACCTGCGAGCAGCCTGTTATAGCTGTTAGCCTCACTATAGCTGTTAGCCTTACTCTGGTAAACTGCAGAGTGGGATTCAGATGCAAGTGTATGACGCCAAAGCCTAGGTTCTCAATTGATATTTGTTTTTTTGACTATTGCTCTTGCTTATTTAGCTACTGATTTTTTTTTGTATGCACGCATCAGTGGTTTAGCAGGTGAGGGCACTTGTTTGCAAAATGACCTATTGCGATATTGCCCACTAGTGATCCATGTATGGATGTGCACTGCTGGGGAGCAAGAAGGCAAAGTCCAGAAGTTCTAGAATGTTCTAGTATATTAATCCCCAGCTCCTCACAGAGGGACCTAATGAAGAACTTCTGCATCAGAAGTTCTTCTAAGTATCCGTAGAAGGTCACCCATTTTCCTCATGTTGTTCCTCTTTATATTTCTAGGTGATGTCATACCTCTTTAAACTCGACCCCTTCCTCACTGGCCATTCCAGGAGGCTTGGCTGGGTTCTTGTTCCACTCATATTTCAGTTTCTTGAGTGCACACTGTCTGCCAGGCACCGAGGAGGCACGGTGAAGGAAGCTCTGCTGTCTCAGAGTTTCTATTCCCGGTGGAGGCTGGGATCATGTCCTGAGGCCCAGGCTCCTTCATGGGATTGGGCCACGAGACACGAAAGTGAAGCAAGAGACTAAGAGCAGGTGTAGAACTGTGCCTTGGCCTGGCTGGGAGTCAAGACGGTTTCCCAAGGAGTAGTATTTGGGGTGACACCAGATGAGGACAGTCTGGGTGAGCTGGGTATATAGGGAGATGCTCCAGAGCAGGGGGAGGGAGGGGCTGACTGGAGCAGGGAAAGAAGACTGGGCCTTTCCTGGGCCTGGGTCCGTACAATGGGGACATGGCACTCAGGGTGACTTTGTGAGCTCTGAATGCACCTCTAAAGGGTGGAACTGCCTCATCTTAAGATAAAAGTTTGGAAGCAGCCGTTTATTTTGGCTGAGCTTTTAGCTTCTAGAACAGTCTCCCAGACTTCTGAATGAGCATCAGCCATTAGCATAGACACAGGAAAATGCATGTGAGGTTGCTGGTGACTCTCTGGCCTCAAATATTCTATTTTATGCATTGCTTTTCCTCATTTCTTGATATCTACGGCCGTGTTTTATAGACTAAACATTTCTCATGCATACAATCAGAATCTCTGTTGTATATTGCATCATGAAATACTTGACACATGCAAAATATTGCGTAACATACATGGAAGGCATGTGAATCAGCCACTCAGCCAGAATTATAATGAAACCACTCATCCCATGTGCAAAAGCATTCTTTTCCTCACCACTTTCTATTTTATTTACTCTTTAATTTATAAAAATGAAGGTTACATATTAATGGTAGAACACTTTTGCTATGAATACAATTATTGTGACTAATTCTGTAAGAAAAATATGTGGTTCATTAAAAAGTGAGTTTATTGACATAACAATAAACTGCCTCTTTTTAAAGTGTAAGTTCTGAAATATGTATACACCCTTAAATTCATCTGTGCCATCAAGACAATGAATGTATCTATCCCCCCATAGTAGTCCCTGCCTCTTCTCCTTGAACCCCCATCTGCTTTCTGTCACTACAGATTAGCCTGCATGTTCTAGAATTTAATACAAAAGGAACTATATGGTATAGATTCCTTTTTGGCTGGCCTCTTCCATGTAGCATAATAATTTTGAGATTCATCCCTGTTGTAGTACGTATCAGTAGTTCTTTCCTTTTTATTGCTCAGTAGTATTCCATTATATGGATATATTACAATTTGTCTCTTGATGGAGATTTGATTTGTATCCAGTTTGGGGCTATTACAAGTAAAGCCGCTGTGAACATTCATGTACCACTCTTCGTTTGGATTTAGGCTTTTATTTTTCTCGGGTAATTTTATTTTATAACTTTACCTCTCTCATAGTCAGATATCTTCTACCATATTCCCACGGCTTCTGCACAGACCAGGCAGGATGGGAGTAAGGGTGTTTTTGCTTCCCAGTTTGAGACAACTTTAGCCACTGGATTCTTGTCCAAGGAATGAAGCTTTAACTTGGCCTATGAAGTGGATGTGCACAAAGTATAATAGCTAAGTTAGCCAGACAGTCGTCAGGTGGCCATTGTTTGCGACAACCAACATGAAGGAGGAGGGGGAAGTCTTCCTTCATCTTGTCTTGATAACGTTTTCTCCTTGCCATGAGATTAGCAAATGATGCCCAGGAACAATCTGTAGGTAAAATACATTTTTAAAGTGTGTTTAATATCCGTTCCCAAAGTGACACAAAACCAGCATGAGTATGAGCCAGGACAGGCGTAATGAATGGTGTTTATTTTTCATTAGGAGGCCAGAACAATTCCCTAATTGCTAGCAGATTCTAGGATCTGCCTTATTTGTAAACAGTGGTTCACCAAAAAAGTAATTAACAGAATAAACAGCCAATTTAGAGGGAGCAATTGCAATTATAAAATGTATTTAACGGTTTAAAGAATATTGGTGATATTTCGTAGAGGCTGTTTCTCCCACATTTGAACAGCTGCACTCAGCCCACCAGACCCCACCCACACACCCCCAACAAATCAGGACTCTCTAGCGGGTTTGATCACTTTCTAAAAAATGTTAATTTTTGATTATAAAGCTAATTCATCCTCTTTATAGAAAACTTGCCAAATACAGAAAAGAATGACAAAGAAAACAAAAATCTCCCATATTCAACCTTTTAGAGTTAGCTATTAACATTTTAGTTTATTTCCTTCTTCCTATGCAATTTACAGTTGGGCTCAAGCTCTGTACAGCATTGTGAATTTTGACTTTTTTTCTCCTTAGCATTATTGCATAAACATTTAATCTGCTTATTAAAGCTTTTTCTTTGTAAACACCTTTTTAATGGCTAAAGCATGTCCCGTTGTATGGCCGCCCATAATTTACGTAACCATGGCCGTTGTTCTGGGTACTTAGGTGTTTCCTCATCATTCTCTAGCATCGTGTTGCAATCAGTATCTGGGCAAAAATATTTTTAACTGTATTTTGGATAATTTCCTTGGATGATTATTCCCAGAAGTGACATTTCCAGATCAAAAGGTATGAAAGTTTTTGAGGCCTTTGATACAAATTGAGCTCTCTTTTGTTTTTTGTTTTGTTTTGTTTTTGAGACAGAGTCTCACTCTGTCACCCAGGCTGGAGTGCAGTGGCACAGTCTTGGCTCACTGCAACCTCTGCCTCCTGGCTTCAAGTGATTCTCTTGCCTCAGCCTCCCTAGCAGCTGAGACTACAGGCACACACCACCACACCTGCACCTGGCTGATTTTTTGTATTTGTGGTAAAGATGGGGTTTCGCCATGTTGGCCAGGCTTGTCTTGAACTCCTAACCTCAAGTGATCCACCTGCCTTGGCCTCCCAAAGTTCTGGGATTACAGATATGAGCCACTGCGCCCCACCAGAAACTCAGCCCTGTTTTCTGCACAGTCTCTCAGTAGGGGTGATAAGAGACTAAACCCAAAGGTAATGATCATGGTTAATTAGATTGCCATGTGGGAGCTGGTGTGATGTGCATCAAAAATCTTGAATTTCTTAGTCTGGAAAGAAGATAGAGGGTCCCAAAAAGAAGCAGCACTTTCCAAGAGGCAGCAGCATTCAGACTTGGCGTAACAATGTAATTTGGAGGGAAACCCTGCTTCAATAATGGAAATAAACAAAAGGACGCAGAAATGAGCTGTCAGTGATTGTCCAAAGTTAAGGGGAATGCTGGAAGCCTCCAAAACGAAAGGCAGCGGCCATGCCTCACTCCCAAGACTGGGGTGACCATCCACATGAGTCCCCAACAATCAATGTCTGTCTTCTGTAGTTGCCTCCTGAGGGTCTTCGTGGATTATAACTCTCTCCAGAGGCAGAAGTAGTATTGTTACTATTTAAATCCCCTCTGCTTCAGTGGAAGACACGAGGTATGTAACAGGTGCTTACTAAATGAGACTTTAATTTCCCTGAGGTTAGGATCAATGTCTGTCTTGGTTGTTTTCTCTATTCTCAGTGTCTAGCACAGTTCCTACCATAGAGTAGACATTTAGTAGACATTGGCTTGACAGAATATATTTAGATAGTTGCTGTTTAACAGCTAGTCAATTCATTTATACAAAAGTTTGTGGGAGAGATAAAAACCTACTAGGTTTGGCTGAATTCCACCCTCTCATTTTTTCTTTCTTACCCCTCCTTACTCTGCTTTGCATCCCCCCCCAGGGCTGAGCTATGAACCTACCCAACCAGTGACTAATACGATGATCAGGTCTGTTAGCATGAGCCTATCATCCGAGCCCACTGGGATGGTGGTGTCTGCTCTTTAGCTGCTTAACTAATGAGGAAGCAAAGTTGCCGAAGTGTCTTCCTCATCAGAAGTGATGAGCGTGTCCATGATTCAGAGAAACAACTCTATCTTTCTCCTAGTCTTCTGGGGGAAGCTGAGTTGGCTATTCATTCCATTTTTTAAAGAAAAACCAGTAACTCATATTAATTAGTTCAGTACCCCAGAACTTACTTCAGATTCTGGCAACAATGTTCTCTCACCATCAAGCTCCAGACCTTCCAAGGTGAGACTGAGCCACGTTGCCAGCAGGCTGACATTCTTAGTAGCCATCACTGTCATTGCTATCGTAGCATGTAGAACCGTGCTGGTCTTGCGTTCACCATGGCAACAGGACAATGCGCAGCTTCTGCATTTCCATTATCTTTTGTTGGTTTCCTAAAAGTGGTCTTTTCCATGCCAGCATTTTCTCAGCTTACCAATTACACTTTAGAATGCTTTTTGTCCGAGGGTTGCTTCTCTAGCATTTGGAAAACAAATTCATGAAAAATGGTATGAAGTCCAAATTGTAGGAAATGGAAATTGGCTTAGGCACTGACTGATTTTACAATCTGTAGTCTAAGTTTTTTGAGACTGTATATAGAAAAAAGGTTAATTAAAACCATGTTATATCTTTTTATGTAGAGAAATCAATTCCCGTCTAAAGTGTGATTAGGCTTCTAATCTACCTGTGTGAGTTAGAATAGGCTGGATAAACTTCAGTAAAGAATGACCCTCAAATCTCAATGGCTTTAACATGATGCAGGTTCATTTCTCTCTCTGACTCCTTGTCCATTGTGGGTCATCAAAGGGCTCTGTTCCATACAGTCGCTCAGGGACCCAGGGTAGCTAAGATGTCATCTTCAGGAACGTTGTGTTTGCTGTGACAGTAGAGGCAGACAGATGGTTGTCTATCAGCTCTTCTAGGCTTCAGTCCCGAAGTGACACATTGGCCAGAACAATTCATCTGACCACTCCCAACTATGAGAGTGGCTGGGGAATGTGGGAAGCAGATGGAATATTTTTTGAGCACCACTGTATCTGCCAAGGCTGCTACAAGCAGTTACTCGTCTGGTCTATTTATTTTAAAAGAGAGTTGAGAATTAGCTTTTCCGTCTTGCCTCCCTCTCCTCCTCTCCCCTTCTCTCCTCTCCTCTTGGAATATCTACATCTATATGTATCACCAATTACAGTTCGAGCTCCATGAGGCTAAAAGTTTACTTTCTTTTTATATCCCCAGTACCTAGTAGACTGTCAGGCACTTAATATGTGTACAGTCAGTGGTTACCAAATAAGTGATAATTGTGCAAATGGAAGCTTTACCTTGCCAGACATGATGCCATGATATGATCAAGGAATTATAATTACAGAGTTCTACAGTGCCCGAGAAGGAGGGAATCTTTTTGTCTAAAACTTTTGATGGCTCATTGACCATGAAGACACCGTGGCTGGGACAACCAGTCAGTTTTTGGGCCAGTGACGTTCTTCTCTATGCAGGCTTTCTTGGAAGCTGTCTTCCTAGAGTGGACAAGCCCATGTCTTCATAGGAAAAAGATTTGTGGAAAGTGGAATCTCAGCTTTCATATTACGCTCCCCCACACTCAGCCCCACTTTTCATTTTTCACTTCAGCTTCAGCACTGAGGCAACTTTCCCATTATTCAAATCCTAGGAACTTTATCCAAGTCTCGGGCTTCTCTGGGACTTAACGCTTACTTCCTGACGCATCATGGTGTAGTGGAAAGGACTTTGACTTCAAGGAAGGGTGTTTGGGGTTTAAGTCCTGACTTGTGCAAGGTAATTTCTGCACGGCCTCGGGCAGGTCACTTGCTCCTCAGCAAGGGCTCTCCCCTGGGAAGTGGGAAAGTGCCGTGTGTCTCACAGGGTTGCTTTGGTGGCTAGATGAGACGAAGTATATGTAAGACCAACCAGGAAGCAACAAGCTGAGTAGGTCTCTTGATGTGAGCGCACAACCCCAGCCCATTGGGATAGTGGCAGTGGTGGCATCTGTCCTTCAACCACTTAGCTGATGAGGAGGCAAAGAAGCCAAAGTTTCCTTCTCCTTATGAGATGACTGGCATGGCCAGGACCCAGTGTGGCATGGGTCAGTTCACAGGTATTGACAATAAGAGCAATAATGATAGAAACTTGCTTCATGCCCTTCTCCAGCTTCTTCCTATTCCCATTCCATACCCCTTTTCCCCTTTAAATAAAAGGAGAGCCACTACTCAGCCTTCCTGAATGAAGGAGAGGTGACCTGGTCCAGCATGCCCTCTGGAGATCATGAAATGCCAGCTTCCTCCCCCATGGGGTTGGGGTAGAGATCAGCTATTTAGAGATCTGCAAACTTGCTTCCCTCTTGGAGGAGGGAGGAGAGAGAAAGTAAGGTTTCTCAGGCATAGGGAGGTACCCATCCAAATTCCACACACCTCATCTGGGCTGATTTTTACAAAGCATTTTGAAATGCCTTGTAAATTTGATTGTCTTCAGACAGTGTGTTCAGATTGATTAGGTAATCAGTGTATTTGGTATGATGGTAACTCATTTTAATATCTAAGTAGAGCTAGATATTAGCTTTCTTGGGCACAAAATGCTCCCTAAGGCATTCAAGGCCCAGTGGGAGCCACACTCCCATTGAGCATCACAGAGAGGCTGGGAAAGTGTGGGGTGTGCAGGGAGTCTGTGATGTTGCTGGGCCCAGCTGCTCTCAGGGTAGATTGATTTCCTTTCAGACATCAGTGGGTCAAGTCCATGTGTGCTCTAACAAGCCATGGAATCTTTGTTCACTGGATAGTTACTGGTGATAAGACATTGAGCTAGGCTCTGAGGAACTTGACCATAGGAAGTAGTAGAAGAAGGGACGGGAGGACCAGAATTGCTGGGCCATGTACTTTTCCTCTGTCCTCTTGTTTTACTTTTTAAATTAGAGATGGGGTCTTGTGATGTTGTATAGGTTGATCTCAAACTCCTGGGCTCAAGCAGTCCACCCACCTCAGCCTCCCAAACTGCTGGGATTACAGGTGTGAGCCACCTCGCCCAGCCTGTCCTCTTGTTTAATACACACTATGAGGTACAGGGAAGATCAGACGTTATGAGGGTGAGTAACTTATTGTTGTAATGCCACTCCTAGTGACAACTGTTTTGGACAACGTAGGCCTAGATGAGGGGTCTTCAAACTATGGCTCATAGGCGAAATCTGACCACCTGCAAGACAAGAGGAAGAGTTTAAAAATGATTATGTAAGTAACTGCTTTTGCCTGTTGGCCTTCAAAGCCTAAAATATTTACTACCTGGCCCTTTAAGGAAGAGTTTGCTGAGCACTGGTCTAGATAAAAGCACAGTGGACCCTGGTGTGTGGCCGGTCCCCTTCCTTTCCAGCTTCTGGGGTATGAGCTTCTGTTGGCAGCTCATGGCTGGGTTCTTCTCTGAGAAATGCACTTGGCCTGTCCAGCCCAAGGTTAAGTGTACCTCCATAGAATGGTCAGTGAGTGAGTACAAAGGCCCAATTCTCTTAGCTCAACTTGGGACAATTCTGCAGGGTCAACCCAGCTGCAGAGCTTTCGTGGGGTAGGCTAAGGTCCGTGTGGTGACTCACCCCTCCGCTCCTCTTTCATCCCCCCAGCCTCAGCCACTCCTGTACAGGTGTCAATGCTGAGAGCTCTCTCCAGAAAATCTCCTGCCCATGAATTTCTGCTCTGCGTCTTCTGTTTCCCAGGAAACCATCCTCTGACAGCAGCTCTTTCTTGCTCCCCTGCAGTGATCAACTTGGAGCTCAGTGGGGCTACTGAGGAAGACTTTCCTGCTGGGGAGATAGGAAGGAAGGGAGCTATGGAGCTTGGTCTCCAGCTTCCGTGTCCTCCTGAAGGCAGAGGCAGAGCTGGATCATTCATTAGCAACACCTTCAAGACCCTTTGTGCTCTGGCCTCCCCTTCAGCTTTCCAGTTCCATCGAAGCCAGTGCCTCAGTTCTGTACCCCACCCATCAATCCTAACCGCCAGCCCGGTAGTATCTCTCATGCTTCTCTGAAAGCCCCCTTCTCCGTCTTGTCACCTGGTTTTTTCACATCATGGTCTCCCCTGTGAATACCTTCTCTATGCTTGCCTGACTTGTTTTTCAGGGTCATAGTTGACAAAGTAATAATAGTTAGCATGAAGTTCTCACTGTGTGCCAGGCACTGTTCAACACATGGTGCATGTGATACCTAATTTAATCCTCTTGATAAATCTAAGCCATAGGGTCTCATTGTAGATGAGGAATTTTAAGCACAGAGAGGTTAAATAACTTGCCAAGGTCACACAGCTCATAAATTGTGAAGCTAGGATTGAGCCTGAAATTTCAGCCCTGAAGCCCAGCTGAGCTATATACTTGGAATTGTCTGTAAAGTATCTTTCTTCTAGAACAGCCTCTCTTCTCCAGTGATCCTGCCACCAGCCATGGCTCAACAGTCTAGAAGTGGGGACTGGAGCCAAGCTGGGCTGATGAGTAGCTCCTCTGGGTACAGCTTCAGGCTGGTGTCTCATCAATGGAAGTAAAACATAAGAGTAATCAGTGGTTATATTTCCAACCACCTGGAAGAAATGAATCTGTAAGGTGAACCAGTAGGCCAGTCCTCACACATAGAGAAGATGAGGAGAGGGTCCTGGAGGCACTGGGACAGGCCTGGCTGCAGCCTGCTCTTCCTCGTCTAATACTTCTTTAGATTCTGGGTGCTCACATCTCCCCCATTTTGCCTTAGCAAGGTCTGCTTAGGTTTCCATGATTTGAAAGGCCCAAATGAAATGTTCCCTGCAGAAAAGCCTCACTGTCACCACCTTGCTGCAGGCTGGCTCAGTAGGAAGCTCAGGGTCTGGGTTTCCTCTGATGACAATGGCTGACAAAATAACAAAAGTCACTTGGCCTGGACCTCAGGACCCCAGGCAGCTGTTTTCACATCTCCCCCAGATAGGCAAGCGTGGCCAGAGTGCTGGGTGCTGCACAACCACAGACTTAGACAAAGTCGACACCAAGATCTAAAACATTTTAAGTGGAGCTTTCTGGCTTTTACCAAAGTGCACAAAGAACAGGAAGTGTGAAAATGAAGCTGTCCCAAGGGAGAGGCTGCACGGAGAGGCGTCATCAAAGTGGGGGCTAACAAGATCTGGCCCTCTTGAGGGTCATCCAGTCAGATGAGCCTGTGGTTTCACCAAATTGGCTTCAGCTAACTTGGTCAGGCACCCAATGCATAGGTCCTGTTAGATACACTGGGATGTGATGCCTTTCCCCAACAGAGATGGTGGTAATTGACGAACAGACTGGAGGCTATGGCAGCGTGCTGGATCTCAAGATATACAGAGAATAGTGGGCTGATGGTTCATCCTTGAGAACAGAAACAAAGAAATGGAGAAGGCAAAGGGAGGACCCATGGAGGGGTGGAAGCCATGAGCCAGTAAAATCCTGGATAAGGGGAGAGTAGTATTGGGGGGCAGTAGGAGCAGTAACTGAGTTACTGCTAAGCTGTCCTAATGTGGGGAGCCCTCGAGTCACGATGGATACATGTTGTCTCTGAGCCATCACAGTCAGCAGGTGGCTCAAGCGTGGGGGTGTCCTGAATGATCTTCTTTTCCCAAGTTATGTACATCTCTGTGATGCCAGGTCATGCCATCACTATTCCTGTCATCCTCCTGGACATTGCTTAAGGTCGCCTGAAAGTACCTGTTTCCGGACACCTAAAGAGCTAAATCAACATAAAAGACAAGTGCTGGCGAGGATGTGGAGAAACTGGGGCCCTTGTGCACTGTTGCTAGGAAGGCAAAATGGTATAGCCATTGTGGAGAAAATCATGGAGGTTCCTCAAAAAATTGAAAATCAGATTCCCATATGATCCAGTAATCCATATCTGAGTATCATCAGGAATAACTGAATTCAAGATCTCAAAGAGATATTAGCACCTCAATGTTCATTGCAGTGTTATTCACAATAGCTAAGGAGTGAAGACAACTTAAATGTCCATGGACAGATATATGGATGAAGAACGTGTGATGTATACATACAATAGAATACTGTTCAGCCTTAAAAAAAAAGAAGGAAATCCTGCCATATGCAACAAGATGGACAAATACTATAAAATTCCACTTATAGGAGGAATTCAAAATAGTTATGTCATAGAATCAGAGTAGAATGATGGTTACCTGAGGCTGGGGGGAGGAGGAAGTGAGACACTGCTGATCAATGGGCATAAAGTATCAATTATACAAGCTCAATAAGTAAAGGGTAAGCTGCCCATCGCACTGGTGGTTACTAATACTGTATTGTACACTTAGAAATTTGTTATGAGGGGCCAAGCATGGTGGCTCATACCTGTAATCCCAGCACATTGGGAGACCAAGGTGGGTGGATCACCTGAGGTTGGAGTTCAAGACCAGCCTGACCAATGTGACGAAACCCATTCTCTACTAACAATAAAAAAATTAGCCAGGCATGGTAGTGCATACCTGTAATTCAAGGTACTCAGAAGGCTGAGGCAGGGAGAATGGCTTGAACCTGGGAGGCGGAGGTTGCATGAGCTGAGATCGCACCACTGCACTCCAGCCTGGGGGACAGAGTGAGACTCCCTATCAAAAAAAAAAGACATTTGTTACAAGGGTAGATCTCATGTTACATGTTCTTACCATAGTAAAATTTAAAAAATATATTTTAAAGTGCTAAACCAGCAATCAGAACACAGATGTCTTGGGGTAAAGGTGTCAGTCAGGGAGGTCCCACTAAGCAAGGAAACGCTCCTGAGCCCTGAGCAGGTGCTGGCCTTTGAATGATCACCAAGAGAACCTGACTGCCACCTTAGTTTCTTCTTCCACTTATTAATCACGATTGATACTTAAACATATTTTGAGGTGAAATTTACACAATGTAAAATTAACCATTTTAATGTGAACAATTCAGTGACATTTTAGCACATTTACAACGTTCTGCAACCACCATCTCCATCTAGTTCCAAAACGTTCTCAACATGCTTAAAAAACAAACCCCATATCTATAAGCCAGCACTTCCCATGTCCTCTTCTCCCCCAGCTCTGGTCTCCTGTCTTTATGGATTTACCTTTTCTGGATATTTCATGTAAATGGGATCCCACAGTATTATGACTTCTTGTGTTTGGCTTCTTTCACTTAGCATAGTGTTTTCACAGTACAGCCACATTGTGACATGTCGGTACTTCAATCCTTTTTATGGCTGAATAATATTCCATTGTGTGGATTTACAACATTTTCTTTATCCATTCATTAGTTGATGGATATTTGGGCTATCTCCACCTTTTGCTTATGTGTGGTGCTGCTGTGAACATCTTTTGACGTTTTTTTAAAATCACAAAAATCACAGCTGGAGACAAGCCCAGGGCCCGGTGCCCTGGACATGCCAGCTTATCCTGGTGGTCTCTTGTGCAGTGTTAATGTGGAAAAGGGCACTCTACTTCCACTCTGACAGGTTTAAATGGAAAAACTCAGGGAGAGTCTCTGTAGGCTTCTCTGAAACTCACCTTTTAAAAGCCCACCCTGAGGTTGCTTAGAAATTACTAGG